>JAVTVY010032001.1:0-13548 GCA_036873755.1 Hanleya hanleyi | reverse complement strand
CATAAACCCCCTCTCCAAACTGTATCGAAGGCTTTGGAAAAGTCTATAAATGCACAGTATAACTTTTTGTTGGTGTTTAAAAAATATTCAATCAAATTATGTAATACAAAAATATTGTCCATTGTTGAGTAACCTTTCCTAAAACCAGTTTGCGATTCCTTCAGGACATCAGTTCTTTCACAGAAGATAGTAAGTCTGTTATTTAGCACTGCCGTGAACAATTTCCCTAGACAACTTAAAATAGTTATTGCTCGATAATTTTCCGGGTCACTTATATCCCCTTTGTTCTTATAGATAGGGCGAATAATCCCGATGAGCCATGATTCCTGCATCCTTCCAGTATCTAAAATGATGTTGAATAGTATTACGTATATCGGTAACATGATTTCAGAAGACGTTTTTATATATTCGTTTAGTAACTGATCATAACCAGAAGCCTTGTTATTTTTCAGTTTCTTTATAGCTTTTCTGATTTCCTCTTCTGTGATGGGCATATCTATCGCATCATTCATTTCGATGCCAGATATATCAGAAGCAAGTTCAGTTCTCCTGATGTCAGATTCATCAAGCTTATTTAGGTCACTAAAGTAATTAAAGAATGTTATCAGATCTATTGCATGATTTTCTTTCCTATTTCCAACTTTATTTTAGTAATTTCCAGTACTCCTTTGGGTCAGATTTTTGAAGTTTTCGTAATTCGTCTGTTAAAATTTCTTTATATTTGGAGTAATTCGATTTTAGCAAGGTTTTGTATTCTCTGCCAGCTTTTTGTAGATTTGTGTTGTTTTCTTCTGTTTTGTTTCTGCGGTATATATTTTTCAACGTCAAAAACTCTTTTCTTTTATCTGAACAGCTTTTATCAAACCAGGGTTTGTTAATTTTAGGTTGTTTGCGTTTATGAATTTTCTTATAGCCGAGAGTTTTTTCAGCACTTGTTAAAAGGCATGTGGTAATATGTTTTACTATGTCATCTATCTGGGATTTACATTCTTCTTTTGATTGTGTCGTTCTCATTTGACGGAGATTACAAATAGCGTCAGAGATATTCTCAACATCCATCAAATCTATATTTTGCTCGAAAATAGAGCTCACAGAAGGAATCCACTTTCGCAGAACATATTCAGTTCCGGTCTCAGCGTCTGTTTCACCAGTAACAATGCATACCCATAGTGTGAGTACAATAGAACAGTGTATATCTGAATACAGAGGGTTAAAATCTAAAACTTCAAAATCCTTGATATATTTAAACATGTTGGGGCTGACCACAGCATAGTCAATGAGGCTAACACCTTTGGATGTAGTTCTACCAATTCCACGATCTGAACCAACCCTACCGTTAACAATAAACATATTTGTATTTTGACAAAACTCAATAAACTTATATCCCCAGCTGGTAACTCGTCCATTATCTTGTGAGTGTCTTTCCAGTCTAATGCCATAGTTACTAAGTATTTGTGGACCTAACATGAAGTTTGTTAGATCTTCATCCATTTCCATATAATCTGTAAGTATTTCCTCTGTGTCTACATAATCATTCATAATTTTCGATCTGGCATTAAAGTCACCCATAAGACATATGTGTGAGTAAGAAACGGAGACACGCATAAAATCATTTTGAAGGTCGATGAAACAGTCTTGATCTGCGTAGTCAGATCCTTCAGGTGGAACATACACACAGCCTAGTAAAACATCTGTTCCGAATAGTTCCTTTGCGCCACGTAACCACATAACATATGGATTTTCAGTTTTGATTTCATTCAAGTATTTACTAAATTTTTGTTTACAAAGTACAGCAATTACCGATTTTCCATTCTTTCGTAGACCCGAGTGAGCTTTTTGGTATAACGTCGAACTCTTCAATTTCGACCACGTCAGTCTCTTTCAGTTTTGTTTCCGTAACAAACACAATATCATGCTGACGAAGGAAAATCTCAAAGTCGGGAGATAGAAGTTTTGATTTCAATCCACAGACATTCAAACCACATAATTTTAAGTTCACTCCATGAGAACGCGAGTCACCATTCGGTGAATTATTACCAACTAGTTCTGTTTTCGATGATCCATCAGGTGTTCTGACAGTTGAGTAATTAATATTTCCATTCAGGTGAATAGCATCACTACTCACAGGTCTGATGTATGGTAGACCAGAAGGTACACATGTACTCTTAGTTTGTGAAGAGTCGCCGTTATTAAAAACACACTGTTCCGTTGAAGGGTTTGACTCGATACCACCCTCGCACCCCTAGTAATACTCACTAGCATTGCCGTCGGTCTCCATCTCAACGCGGTTCTCAGCGGGTAAGGGGGCTTGGGATTGGAATTGGGGCTCTACATAATGAGGTGGAAATCCAGGCGCACGACGATGTGTGCTGTGGTCTGGAGCAAAGACAGGTGTTGCCGGGCGGAAATTGAATTGTGTTGGACGGTACACAAAGTCCGAGTCCCCCTCGTTGTACAGCCTATTGTTGATGTATAGTCTGTCCACCACAAGTCAAGCTAAGTGACCATCCTGTCTGGCTTGTCTCATGACTGGGAAAAGGCGCCGTCTTTTGTCTACAATCTCCGCTGGATATTGATCACCGACACTGAAGTTTGTTCCATACAACTTTTCCCTTGCCGTTTGTTTCACCGCCTCGCGTGCTTTAAATTTTGAGAATTTGGAAACAATTGGCCTTGGTCTTGAGGGTTCCACGCGTGGTCGACCCATGCGATGAACGCGTTCAAATTCAACGTTGTCCTTGAAATCCATCTGCTCGTTTAGAAATTTGTGGACAACCAGAAGACGGTAATAAAACGTCAATGATGTGCTCCTCCTGAAATTGCCTGGCAGCAACTGCCACCATATGTCAGATAAATCAACATATCCGGTGTAACGAAGAGTAAGCCAACGTGATTTAAGTACGCTGATTTTGATCTTGCCAAACATGTGTCACAATAAACTCATTTCGTTTGAATTAGAGTGTTTGTACAGCAGTTGAAGAGAATACATATATGATATTAAGCTTTGTGAAGGGCATGATGACGTTTGATGAAGGGGCAACCATATCTTGATTTGCAGTGGAACCGTTATTCGGGGAGATATTTGGGACACTAAAATTTCAAAGGAGGATGAGGATGGGACGATATATCACGTGACCTGGTCCACACACGGTTTCATAGTCCTTGAAGTAAGTCCACTATTGTGTTTCGTGTTAAGTGAGAGAAAGTGATACATTAAAGTTTCCAATTCTATATAGCGCAACTGTTGGTGCATATGATAATGGCAATTCTTTATCCACGATGACTACTACCGCATACCGTTTCTGATTACGAAATATCTGGCATTGCAGATTCATTCGTCTGTAAATATTTTGCTCTCTTCGGTGTTCTATCATTTTTATTTCATCCAGCCTTTCTGTTTGAACTTTTCCTTGTCCCACATAATCGTCAATGAGAAGTTATCTTCACACATCCACTAAAAAAACTTGTATCATTTATATTTATATGTGAGACATCATTACCATGCGGCATTTAAGACCACGTTACAATGCAAACTTTACATAGAACAAGAAAGCATCTGTGCGCAATGGGGACACAGTGTGCTCTCTGTTGTTTATGAATGTAAAATAGCAGCTGCTGTCGAAAGTCATGTGAACATAGTCAAGGAAAGTTACCTAGAGCTAGAGACGGAGACGCGTGGACAACATAACGGTGCCTGCAGGTTTCGAATAATACCGTATGGAATTGCTGGGAGATATACTGTGCCAGAGAACTATGACTACTTCTCTCACAAACCTGTGTCAGTGATATGATTGGTAGAACACGTTAGACCGCCTACAAGACTGTATAATCTTCTATGGAAAATTTGGCAATAAGAAGAACAGAACCGGTATTTAAGGCGAAGATACATGGCAAATAAGAAACGCGGTAGAGATAACATGTGAAAAATGAGTCATCTAACATTCTGTGCAGTTGCAGTAAAACTCTGTGCTCATGAATTTTGTGATGTTGCGGTGGTTCTGTTAAATAAAACATATTTTTTACACTCAGCCCCACATTCCCATGCCTCTGATTTACCTATGGACCAGTAGAATATACTATAATACAGTGCTTACATTGTAGAGTCGTTCGTTATGATAAAGGAAACCATATGTAGATATATGGTTGGGGCACAATAATCATTTTTCTAACAGTAGGCCCTTAACCATCGTAGAACTATTTCCGTGGTCACCCTTCGTTTCCTTATAGTATCATAGTGAATCTATTTCTATTATAACCGTTATGTATACTATAATTGTCTTTTTGAATTTGGTGCTAATACTGTTATATGGAATATGGAATAGGTCTTTGGATTATGGACGCGGATATTCTCTAATGGACGACGGCTGAATTATGGATGACGGACTAGACGCTTGTAATTCCCTCCAACAACATTGCCTTTGTGCCATCAGCATCATCATTATTGTGCCAAAATTTTCTGTGATTTTTGATATCAAGTTTTCATTTTTGCATATATGCGTGGCAAGAAACTGACATGTCAAGATTCTTCAACGTGTTATCTTCGATAATAAAATCCAACATGGTGAGATGTAGTATGATAAGTAACCTAATATACCGGAATCGTTCGTGTAACAACTATTTTTCTGCCAAAATGTTAATACCGCCTAAAGTTTGCCGGCCTAATTTTACGTTTTAGAAGTTTATTAATATATTTAAAGAAGTAATCAGCCTCAAATCTAGGCTGGAATCGATCTCTTCCAAACTCCACGAAAATGACATATGTTACGACAGGTACAAAATAAAACACATTTGACCATAAACAACTTAACTTGTTTCCACCATTCACGAGAAAATAGAAGATTATTTGTCTTTAAAAATAAACGGCATGGCATGCCATTTATTTTTCGACGGCCGTGTCAACAAGCGTTTACACGTGTGGTTCATTCTGCTTACGTATGCTCTGCCACTCGACCGAATATTAGGCACGGGCCATGACGATATCCCAAAGTTGCAGCTGTTCAACATTCGGATTCGTGAGCGTCGCTACGTCACTCACACGTCACGCAGTGGCGTTATTTTCCTCCCCACGTACAGCACATATTCAATGGCGAAACAGAAAACCCGTCGAAGCGGGCAGAGTTTCAACTTTCTCTGGCAACATATTCTTGCATTCGTTGCATATGGCAATCTCACTATCACAAAATATAATACCTATGCTGCTTTAGCAAACTTCGCTGCTGAAAAACAGACGGGAGAGAGTTTACAAAATCCATCGATTTTGAGGCTGATTAGATCTTTAAGTCTGGTCAACGAAATACTATTACCATACTTTAATATCATTGGTGCTATTTTACAATATGCCCGAACAACAATATACATGTGAAGCTGAGCAGTTTAGTGGTAGCTGAAGGGGCATCACTCAATCTCGCCACACATGTCGAGATATTGTACCACTCCATATTTAAACTTTTATTCAGAGAGACATCAAGGTGCCAAGAAGTTCTAGCAGATATCCAGATTCTATTAGATTAGATTATGTAAATATTACCGCTGCCAGTTGTTGGCCAACAAAATGAACTCACATACAGCCGCGACTGACTCATATTCCATGTCACGAGAAACTCATAGTTAAACATATTTCGAGCAGCTAGTTTAGAAGATATATTTAATCGAGTTTTCTAAATGAATTGTAATGTGCGTTCTTTGACGTGTTCATCGCTTTTAGATCGTTGATGTATTGTTGACTTGCCTTATTGTTGTGCTTAGAGTTTCATTTGATCGTCGCTATAAAGCTGAAATATTGACGCGATGTTCAAATCTAATTCGGTCTCTCTCCCACATAGAGAATGGACGAACGCGTCTACTTACTCTCCCACTGGTATTTCTCTTCTGATCATTCACGACGATATACAAGACCTGTACTGGACAACCAAATGCATGAAACACCACACAAAGCAAGAGTATAAATA
Source organism: Hanleya hanleyi (assembly GCA_036873755.1). Taxonomy (NCBI): domain Eukaryota; kingdom Metazoa; phylum Mollusca; class Polyplacophora; order Lepidopleurida; family Hanleyidae; genus Hanleya; species Hanleya hanleyi. The sequence goes on along the minus strand of JAVTVY010032001.1, from coordinate 7,600 downwards.
AATCCAACCTATGCGGCGTATGGGTACAATGTTACTGTCTGACGATAAGCCTCAGAGATAACGGATCTCACATTGAAGAGAATGAACATCTTTACGATTGGATAGTTGAAGAGCAGCGGAGGATTCATGTTCATCCGAGACAAGCAACTGAATTGTACGAGCAATTCGTGGAGAATATGTTAAGAGAAAATGACAGGGCCCAATTCGTTAGAGTCATGCTCACCGGACCGGACAGATTGACACTGGTGTCCGAATTACACACATACTGCATTAATTCAGGAATATTCCTGAACCAAGCCGTTTTCCACTATTTCTGGCTAGATGTAGTCCTGATTTAGCTGTCTAGATTTGTTTCAAATGCTCTTCAATTTTTGCCTTAGCTTGTGGCTGGTTTATTTTGGCAATGCAAAACGAATTTCATTTTTTCGATTGTATAGCTTATGTGAGAGCGAAAACATTTAGTGAATGGCTTCCTGTCACCTCGAAGGCATTCATGGCTTAATGAAAACAGATGGGATAAGTATTTACTACAATATGGTAGCGCAGGTTTCATCTTGAGATTTTCTTACTGTTCAGTATGTGTCCAGGATAGATTATGTCCCAGACGGATCCGATATGGATTATTGAACAGAAGTTTAAACGTTGGTAGGGCATGGCCTTACATGCATGCCCCTCGGAAGTTCTTTTTAAACCTCTTCCTTAGAGGTAATAATGAAAAATCTCATCTTAGAAAAACAGAAAGTCCCCCCCCCCCGACCTGAAACGCACACAGCATGCCAGCTTTTGCATTGAGGAGAGATCTAGTTGCTAAAAAGGACTGAGAAGCTGTTATTTGAGGTTATACAAACAACCTCAAATACCTTATCAATCAGCGGATATAGACTGTCTGGCAAATATGGCTGAGTTCCTTTCAGTGAAGGCGGATTATTCTTTGAGTGGACACGTCAGATGATGGATCTTGATTGAATAAACCAGACATCTCTCTCACAAACTACATGTAACAATTGCTGTTGGACTTAGCTAACACACTTCCTGTTTGACCTTCTTTATTAATTACTCGACATGAACTGAGGAAATGCCTTTCACAGTTGGTTACCGTGGAACGGGAATTGCATGAGAAGTAAGGGAATCAATAACGGCACACATTCACCGTGGTCCTAAGTTGTCCTTACGCCTTTCTTTCTTCTTACATGAATAAACTAACATGCTTTCCAGGAGAACTTGAAGACGGAGGACACATGCCATACAGACGCGTATCCAACTGGGACTTTCCGAATGTCTATACTAAAATTCATCGGAGCCTGGTTCACTGCATTCGTTCATGAGTTTAAGAAAACTATAGGTTATACTCACCTTACCAGTCAGAAGCGTTTTGATCAGGCTATCAAATGATCAGGTCATTCACGACTGACTGATGAACATGTATTAAAATAAAACCATCCCCGACTTAAACATATTTTGATCAAATGTACAAATGTTAAGATTGTGGGAGATTCTTTTTACCGAACAGCTAGTTTAGAAGATTATTTTAATCGGACGAGGGAAGATTTGATTTTAAAGTATTTAAGAGCTGTCGGTTTATTAAATAGATTTTAATGTACATGTATGTACCATGTGTTAGGTGTGTTGTTCATCACTTTTGGATTGTTGACTTACCTCATTGACAGAGTTTCTTTAACGCGACGTTAAATCTAACTCTCTCTCTCTCTCGCCTGGCTTTCGTTCATCAGTAATTTCGCTATTCGAGGAAAATATTCAACGATAAAATAATGCTTAATCTAAATAATCTAACCTATATTTTCTGTTTAATAAATGTCTTTCCTCGTACAAATCCCCAACAGTTTCTCGGTTATACAGAAATCGTCAAAGGCACCACTTGATCGATACGTCTTGATTGGCTGACGTTGTATATGGCCACGGCACACATTATCACCCATGGTAATAGTTCAAGTAAACTATTTTGTCGTAATGTATTCCATGCGATATCGAATGTTCTTTTCAACCGTTTCTATCTGTATGCTCGGCTCGAAGCTGCCATATAAAGATTAATTCTCCACACAAGTCAGTCTTCGAGACTTGACACTTACGTCATTCCAGTACAAAAACATTGGTGGGTAGAATATGTCACTGCTACAATATGTCACTTATGAAAGGATCCTCAGCTGAAAGTCCAAGTATCAACTAGATTTCAGATCTGATGAATGATGAATATTGATAGACATACGGTCGTGGAAATGCCTTAATCGAATTTTTACATATTGGCCAATCTTTTATTGTTACTGCTTAGAAACATGCTAGTTAACACACAATGACTTATACTACGCTAGTGACTGGTAGGTGAACCGATAATCAGCGTTGAATCATCGACCATTCCCGATATTCACATGGAAAACGGTTCTGCTGTTGATGGAGATGCCTTCAAGCAGAGAAGATTACTTCTTTATTCGGTATGGCAGGTAGTGAACTGGGACTAAATAGAAATAAGTACTAGCATATCTGACGACAGATGCATAGTCACTTCCCTGTCCTGTCCTGTTGTTAGTTTGATTGATAATGGTTCCGATACACTTTTGCAGCTCATTAGATCTCCGTCTCCGACTATATCATGCGATACGCTAATGAATTGATGTAGTCGTAAAATGGAACATCGAGCTGATTGTGTTTATTTTATGTTGTTCGCGGCAAGTGAATGTAACAGACAACAGAATAATGACATGCATTCGCGGGTAACTGGAGCTCAATTAGGCACTAATTAGTTTTAGTTGCGTTGAAGCCTCCAGCGCGTCTTAATATCTGCTGCGAGTTGTGTACTCTTAATTTCCACTAGGAAGATGACCCTACACTTTCAGTTTCGGTTAGCTCTTTATTCTGGTTATAGCGAATTGTTCAGGATATACATCAGTTCGAAACTGACTGTACTTTACTTAAATAACCAGCGTCAGGTCCAATATTTGATATTCAAGCTTCGTGCAGAAATAAATTACCACTCCAATAATCAAAAGACCTGTTTCGTATGACAGTTGCCACCATGAACGAAAAATAAAGCCACAAGATGATTTCTTACAAGAGAGAAACAGTTCCCAATGACGTCAACAAGACATAATGATGTTCCTTCATATAAAATCCTAATCACTAACTATTATTTATTTATCCGAATGAATTTCTAAGTAGTTTTCCCGATCATGTATTTCATTCATACTTTGATTGTGTATGCTCATTTGAAAGCCTGAACATGTAAAAAACATGATATGCAAACGAATCCTATCACCGGGCAAAGTAGAAATTAGACATAAGTTACGAAACGTAGCATCAGAGATCTTGTAAGCTACAGTCTTATATATTCTTCAGAGACTTTGAGAAAATTTGGTGGTTTAGCCTTGTTTGACAAGTTTCTCCAATACTATTTGTGGCGTTGATTGAAATCATCACAGTCTGCACATGATCTAGCAAATGCTACCAGGCGAGATATGGACACGCCTTGTGCAGGTCCTTCTGGAATATTGCTATCCAGAAATGGTTAGTTAACTATGTCAAAATTGAAATCGACTCTCTTGTGGTAGAGTCGACGTGAGAGAAAGCTCTGGTCATTCTTGCTGAGAGTAGGCTCGCATGGCTATCAGTAATTTTCTTCAAATCCAGTGAAGAGGGGTATTTATCCTTCACAGCGACGCTAATATAGAGATTATCCAGTGCTGGGTGATCGTCTATATATAGTGTTTGGTGAATGGAATGAACAAGATTTGGAGTGCTTATCTTTGGACAACTTCTGCATGGCGGATATAGGTTTGCCAAAAGCGATGCACAATTTGTACCCAGTGGGATACCTAAACGTTGTCGGTATATGGTATTGCCGAATTTCTCTTGGGTATTGCTAATGAGAAATTCGAGCAATTTCTTAACCCTACCTGGCCTGGAGGGGGGGGGCGTAAAGTGCCCACCCTCCTAGTGAACTTTTCTCTGCTGCTCCGAAACGACAAAACCGAGGAGACTGACACTTGGTGATTTTAAAGCTGATCTTATTGGGGTCATTTTTAGCCTATTTTCATATACCCCCGGCGGAGGATCATGGGTAAATTCAAGATGGCGGCCATGTGGTATCCGCGAAAGTCGTGTTTTTCAATCTTTTCGCTCCATTTCTTCACATTTTCCTTGCCTAAAAGGCCTTGAAAGTATGTTATTTATGCAAAACTAATTATTCTATATTTTATTTTATTTTTTTTCGCGAGAAAAATTGGAAAAATGAAAATTTCGAAAAATCGACCCCAAAAAGGCCGTAAAATGGCTTTCGAGAAGATGACGTCATCATGGCGGCCATCTTGGATTTTTTTACATTTCCCGGTAGAGCTTGAACCCAAGATACTGTGTGGTAAGTTTCAGCGCTCTAGCCTTAGTAGTAGAGAAAATATATAGGGGGAACTTTCCGCCTCCCCCCCCCAGGCTGCGATACACCCCAAATCGCCCAGGCCAGGTAGGGTTAAACAAAGAAACATTCCAAGAATGATATCGTTTGCCTGTAGTAAACTGAAGAAAAAAACTGGACAACTTTGAAGTGTTGAACTGGGATATATGGGTTTCCTAGTACCGCCATCGGCAGAAATGTGTCAATGTATGAAGGGGTAGGGTAACCAATCAACCGAGAGACATGCGCAAGTATTTCACCCGAAATTAAAAACGGGTAATAGCGACACAATAACTGCAAGAAGTTTGAATCAAATGGTGGATTATTTTTCATGACAGTCCTCCAGTTTTGCACCATTCTGTTAAAGGGGTAGGCTCATACGCCCTCGATACTCATCCATTAACATCAAATGATTTATTTAATGAGCTTATCTGTCATCTCAGCTCCCGCGCTAGCGTATCTAGTTCCACATAAATCAGAGTTGGGGTCCATGTGGTTACTCCATAGTTTCCACATGAAATTCTACAACAAAAGCGCGACTGAGATGCCAAGACAACGCCTTAGAATCCTCTATATTCTAGTCGGAATATGAGATGAGGACGGAGGCTTCCCGTGCAGTAATATCCGTGCACACTGTAAAAACGCTGAGTAAACGTTCAACCATAAAGTGGATGTAACTCGGTTGCAACCATAAACTGGTTCAACGTAGCACCAAGCAAAGTTCAACGTTGAACTGAAATGAGGTTAAACGTTCAACCACGAAAAGTGTAACGTTGAACTGAAAGGTAAACGTTGAACCAGTTTCTGGTTCAACGTTTAACCATGGAAAACCCTGAACCAAAATTTGGTGTTACCTATAACCAATTACTGGTTCAACGTATAACCAGATTCAGGTTCAATGTTTTCTCAGAAATAGGTTCAACGTACAACCACATCAAGGTTAAACGTACAACCACATCAAGGTTTAACGTTGAACTGAAATGAGGTTAAACGTTCAACCACGAAAAGGTGTAACGTTGAACTGAAAGGTAAACGTTGAACCAGTTTCTGGTTCAACGTTTAACCATGGAAAACCCTGAACCAAAATTTGGTGTTACCTATAACCAATTACTGGTTCAACGTATAACCAGATTCAGGTTCAATGTTTTCTCAGAAATAGGTTCAACGTACAACCACATCAAGGTTAAACGTACAACCACATCAAGGTTTAACGTTCATCCAGATGCAGATTTAAATGAAATCTGCACCGGATTGTTGTGGTGCAAATTGTACATGTATTTGCAGATTTAGTTAAATTCTAAATTCTTGCAAATACATCGGAACCATATGAGCAACCAAGTTACATCCCAGTGTTATTTCTTGCAGTCATCAGTGAAAAGTATATCAACCTGTAAGAAAGTGAAGGATATTTCAGAACATACATCAACAAATACACACTAATTGAAATAAAATTCATATATTTAAATCATATTCGGATATAATCTAATAACAGATCAGATTTCTAACAGTACGAATACCTAGCTTCATCTATATACAAGAGTTCATGTGGAATCGATATCTTTGCATATTTGTATCCCAAATCTGACGCCAGGGGGCGCTGCTTGGGGTGCGGCTATGAGTCGCTGGATGACGAATAAGGAACTGTGAACCGCGGTCTAACTTTATGAATACTCTAATTAAACACTAGACTATTTGCAATCAAATGAACAACTAAAGATATGAAAAGCTCAAATGTAAACATTGAATTCTACCAATTCATGAATCACAGAAACCACAAGTAACAGGGGTTACAATAATGGGGAAGGGAGTCTGGGGAGGTTTAGTAACATCCAAGATGGTACCACCTACAATAAGTTTGATGCCTCCCTTTCAACTGATGTTAGACTCATAACACTCCTCATCTAAGGAATGAAAACTTCAAGATGCAAAATGATTATCATGATTATTATTAACTTTTTTTTAGCTTACTGCTGTATGATGAAATATTACTGTATACATATGGCATAATTGTCTGTTAATATCACTGATCTGAAATATTTGAGTGAGCAATTGAGTTAATTGCATTTTATCACAGTTTAGTTTTGGGACCTACATACATAGTTTATGTGTGTCCAACCTTCCTACACACAGTATAGGTGATCGGACTTCACACAGCGACCTATGTATTCTGAGTACATGTTATGTCACTGATTTGAGTGAGCTAGTTAATTGCATTTTATCACAGATTAGTTATGGGACCTACATACATAGTTTATGTGTGTCCAACCTTCCTACACATAGCATAGGTGATCGGACTTCACACAGCGACCTATGTATTCTGAGTACATGTAATATCAATGATTTGAGTGAGCTAGTTAATTGCATTTTATCACATATTAGTTGGGACTTATATACATAGTTTATGTGTGTCCAACCTTCCTACACAGAGTATAGGTGATCGGACTTCAAACAGCGACCTATGTATTCCGAGTACATGTATTTAACATCACTGATCTGGGATAATTGAGAGAATTATGGACCTATATACATAGTTTATGTGTGTCCAACCTTCCTACACAGAGTACAGGTGATCGGACTTCACACAGCGACCTATGTATTCCGAGTACATGTATTGTAATATCACTGATCTGGGATATTTGAGTGAGATAGTTAACTGCATTTTTTATCAGATTAGTTATGGGACCTACATACATAGTTTATGTGTGTCCAACCTTCCTACACATAGTATAGGTGATCGGACTTCACACAGCGACCTATGTATTCTGAGTACTTGTTATATCACTGATTTGAGTGAGCTAGTTAATTGCATTTTATCACAGATTAGTTATGGGACCTACATACATAGTTTATGTGTGTCCAACCTTCCTACATATAGTATAGGTGATCGGACTTCACACAGCGACCTATGTATTCTGAGTACATGTAATATCACTGATTTGAGTGAGCTAGTTAATTGCATTTTATCACAGATTAGTTATGGGACCTACATACATAGTTTATGTGTGTCCAACCTTCCTACACATAGTATAGGTGATCGGACTTCACACAGCGACCTATATATTCTGAGTACATGTTATATCACTGATTTGAGTGAGCTAGTTAATTGCATTTATCACAGATTAGTTATGGGACCTACATACATAGTTTATGTGTGTCCAACCTTCCTACACATAGTATAGGTGATCGGACTTCACACAGCGA
>JAVTVY010032000.1:0-122341 GCA_036873755.1 Hanleya hanleyi | reverse complement strand
ACAAGTATGGTGCCTGTAAGTTCATGTTATGATATAATTCTTTGCATATCCTCGAGACCTTACCTTTCTAACTTACCAATAAGATTAATTACACTCTCAGGTATTAAATACACAATTTTTGGAATTATTTCAAAATTACAACAGCTTTCAATGAGAGTAGTTTATATTTGTTTGTATGTGACCTAATTTCAAACTGTTGGTCAGCTCATGTCCAGGTAACATCAAAGGCTTACCTACTTGCCTTTCCTAATAGTGAAAGTATGTTGGTTTAATCTTGTTTGTATAATACACAATTACACTGGTATAGCATCATGTGTTGGTGTTTGACCAGTCCAAATATTGTGGTCAGGAGGTAAACCCTAAGGTAGAGGAGGGTCCTCACCTCATTGTAGTGATCAAGAGATATGCCTTCCTTTTGGCCTTTGTGAGTTTGCCACAATCATAAGATTAATCCTGCTTGACCACATGTCACATTATATGTAATGAAACAGTTCCTTGTATTGCTTGTGAGTTTAGATTAACAGATCAAATCTCCAATATGGGTTGCTTTTTTGAAAAGAAAAAAAAATTGATGATGGGTATGGCAGAGCCCAAGACAGAGATTTTTTTCTTTTCAGTAAACCATTGAAGAAGATGATAGAATTTGTTCTGATTTGATTAAGAAGCAAGATTAATGTACGCCAGTTCATTAATGCAAGGTGAAAGAATGCTGTATCTCCCCCATATCTAGTAATACTGTGATCTCAGAAATGTTCCAAGTATTTATGAATGGCGACTTTAAAACCTAGGGAATCTGTTTTGAGATCAAGCATTAGGTAGAAGAACACATATAAGAAAACCCGAACTTTGTTCAAGTCCATATATCTGTAAAATAAATTTTATGGGTGACTTATTGGGCTCTCTGATGACTGGGGTGGAGGAGGAAGATATTAATATAATGGTCCTTTGAAGATGATTTATCAGTATTTGTATCATAATAAACAGTGTATCACAAGGGAAACCATGATTTACCTGTGTACAGTATGTCCGAGGCAGGTGCAAACGTCCATGGCTGACACGTCCGTCTGTTTGTGCAGGACTTATGACGGTGTTACTTTCTGTTGGTTTTTATCGGCCCAGAAATTGGAAAGCGTAGAAAAAGAACGGATTGAAGCTTTAGCGGGAAAACATCGAAGAACACAGGAAGAAAAGAAGAAAGTAGATTGAGACATTTTACAGTTATCGAAAAGTAAACAAAGTCGGACTTGTCTGAATTTGATTCATTACCTTGGTGTTGGGATATGTGTTAAAGCCTGGAGAAAGCCTCAGCTTTAAACACAGCACCACATGGGGTTCCTTTGGTGCACCGAGGCGATAACGGGAGTCTTTTAATCGCAACTGATTGATTGTTTTCCAGTGTTTTGCAAATCCACAACCAAAATACATGTAACCAGGCACCCCAGCTCTTCTGTTTCACAAATAGGTGAATGTAAATGATGAGTTGATGTGCCGTAATACATTCATATCATCAAAGTAATTCTTTCATGAAAATCATTCCACTCCCAATTAGCCAAAATTTATTTCACAAAGTTAGAAGGGCAGGCACGTCTCCTAGATCCATTGTTCGATCACCCAGAGGAACTGTAATAAATATAATTGTGCAGTAGACCATTACTGAAACTTCAGCACATGCTGCATCAAGGGATGTATTCCAGCTATCAGACTGATCATGGATTCAAAAGTTTTGAAAACTGACCAGTAGGCTATCATTGGCTAGCTGAAGGGACTGAAAGAATATCTAACAATGCATTCTGACCAAAATTTCAGTGCATCATGGGGTATTCGGTTTTGAATGATTTGATTGGTTCATTCAAAATTTTAAAACAAATCCGGTATTTTCATTGACTTGTGGAGGAAATCAGTAGAAAATGCATCCAAGAAGAGTTTTGTTTTGATGAGGATTGTCAGTCTTTGAAATGCTGAGCTGTTCAAAGCTAGGCATGATTAGTATTATCGATAGTACTTAGTAGTTCACACATCTTCTGATTCGGATTGGTTTTAATAGAAAAATCTGGAAGTTGCATACTGGACTGAATAACAGCTGGCAGTACATGTACATAGTCAAGATATTGTTTATAGTTGTTGAACTGACCAGTTTGGCAATCTTACATGCGTCAGAGATTGTGGAGATAAATAGTCATCACTTGATTGGCTGTTGTCTCTCGGAACAGCCCCAGTACCTGGTTTTATTGGCTGGGTGCCACCTTTTGTCAGAGTAAACATATTGACATTATCATTGGTGATTTTAGTTTAGATTTCTGCTTAGACTTATATATCTACAACATACTTTACCTACTGGTCTCAGCTTACCCCGACATTCCATTGGCTGAATTAATCCCACTAATAAATCAGCTCTGTGTACACTGCCTTCAAACCTGAGAAGATTTTACTTGGTCCATATCATGTTATAATTGGGTTTAGATTGTCCAAGGCCTAGTGTGATATAGAAAGGTCAATTGTTAGCCCTTGTACTCACCACTTCTTCTCCAAAGTGCTCAAATATTAAATCATCTCAAATTTCCCGTTACCATTTATGTCTACATGCTTGATTGAAGTTATAATTGATTTAGGTTGCTGTCAAAACTCCAGGCCAGATTATTTCTTCTGTAAATTTCAGTAAGTTTTGTGCTGATTGTCCCCCGACGCCCGAAGGGCTAGAGGGGCACTATAGAATTGGGGTCCGTCCGTCCGTGTGTCCGTTCGGACGGACGCACGTCCGTGCATCCGTCCGTCCGTGCGTCCGCCCGACTTAGTTTCCGGACAATAACTTTTGAAAAACTGAAGGGATTCTTTTTAAATTTGGTTTATGGGTACCTCACCTCAAGATCTCGCTTGGGATTGTTTTTCGCACCGATCCGCCTATAGGTGGCGCCACTTGGGGGCCAAGTTAAAATTTCGTTCCGGACAATAACTTTTGAAAAACCGAACAGATTCTTTTCAAATTTAGTATCTAGGTACCGCTCCTCAAGATCTCAATTGGGATTGTTGCGATTGGGATTGTTTTTCATGCCGATTCACCTATAGGTGGCTCCACCTGGGGGCCAAGTTAAAATTTTGTTTCCGAACAATAACTTTTGAAAAACTGAACGGATTATTTTCAAATTTAGTATGCAGGTACCTCTCCTGAAGATCTCACTTGGAATTGTTTTTCACGCCGATCTACCTATAGGTGGCGCCACCTGGGGGCCAAGTTAAAATTTTGCATCCGTCCGACCCAAGTTTCCGGACAATAACTCCTGAAAAACTGAATGGATTCTTCTCAAATTTGGTATGTGGGTACCTCGCCTCAAGATCTCGCTTGTGATTGTTTTTCATGCCGATCTGCTTGCAGGTGGCGCCAACTGGGTCTAAGTTAAATTTTATTTCCAGACAATAACTTTCGAAAAACTGAACGGATTCTTTTTAAATTTTGTATGTGGGTACATCGCCTCAAGATCTCACTTGAGATTGTTTTTCACGCTGACCCGCCTATAGTTGGCGCCACCTGCGGGGCAAATTAAAATTTTGTTTTCATACAAAATCTTCTGAAATCCTGACCGGATTAGGACAAATTCACTAATTGTAGGTACCATGCCACTGGATCTCACTTGGGATTGCTTCACATGCTGGGTACTGAAAGTTACGGTTCCAAGTCAAATCAATTGTTTCAACGTCGGGGGACTTGAACCCCTCGGGTTTTTTTCATGTAGAAAGAGCACAACTGGACAGAGGTTATAGGCGATAGTATTATTCCCGTAGATACATCGATTTTATGACCAGTGCATCTGAATTCAAACTGCAAAGACTTTTAGATGATTAGAAATTTGAATACATAAGAATCCCTGTGATTGTTTTTTGAAAATACTCTGTTTTGTTCTGCCTCAGTCAAATTTCTGATCAGTTGCAGTACTGGGATACAGATGCAGTTATCTTCCCTTGAATCAGCAGTATCTGCCACATCAAAGTGGTGCACCGTGCTACTGGCACTGGTACATGTACATGTAACTACAGGTAGTTGCCAAGCAATCACAGAATGATATTAAATCTTTCAGTAATTTAAAACATGGGTTCATTTTAAAATTATCTGAAGTTTTGGTATTATGTATGGGGGAAAAACATGATTTATTTATCAGCAAATTTTTGTTGGACATGAGAGAGACTGATGATGTTGATCTGACACAGGTAACTTGTAGGCCCCTAGACAGCCACAGGTAGTTGTCATGGACAGATCACCTCAAACTTTGACTTCACAGTACAGAATGTATTAACATGCACGTTACATGTACCTATGTGAGAAGTGTTTGTTCCTCGCAGTCCGCATCAAACATCACACAAAGGGAGAATGACAAGTGGTATTTTGTAAGCGTGCACGGATCAACTTCACATCTGCCGGCAGTAATTTACGGGCAGATTGACCTCAAAACCCAATATGGCCTCTGGCTGAAAAATTGTTTCCATTAATAATGCACCTGGAATTCTGAACCCGACCTCAATCATACTGAGTTAGACCATGTTTTATCATGGCATGGCAATATATATTTAAAAATCTGAAATACATGGTATATCCATAATCACTCGCATTTCTCAACCCGTTTCATGAAAGCTCCGATGTAATCGACACACCCAGGGCTAGAATGTTTAATCTTCACTCAGGGCTCTCATCCTCTTCTTGTATCTGCTAGCACATTGCCTTAGATGTATCTCATTAACTTATACCATCTTGTATCATATTCTAAAAGCTTTTGTCACATCACACTTATGTGAAGATTCACGTGTTCTCGTTGTTCTTCATCTGTATGATATGACTATCCAATAAATTGCCAATGAAAGTTAGGCATCCTAGTTAAATTAGTTTATGTACTTGGTTAAAACCTCAGACAGATACATAGAGTAAGTAACGTTGACCTTGTGTTGAGTGAGGTAAGATGATTAGTACATGGAGATGAGGATGTATATATGTTGGTGTGTTGTGGACAGGTATGAATGGTACTGATTGCAGGTAGACTACATGTAAATCAACTTTCACCAGCTCTTAATTCTCAATCCTCTGTTGTTCGTGTACTTATGCCACTGTCATACGAGCCATGATAAATCATATAGCTAGGGCTGCCTGTAAAGGGAGATGGTAATAACCTCTGGACTGATCCTTATCTCAGGTTTTATATACCTTCTGTCTCTCTATACCCTAAATACTCTCGATCTGTCACACTGGCTTACTGGCTTAAATACCTATCTGATCACTGTAGATGACAGAAAAAAAAACACATTTCTTCGAACTTGTTCACTGTGTACTACTGTCTCCAGATGTGTTATAAAATGTCTGGAGGTCTTTCTATTAATAATAATTCAAGGTCCCCATATTTATTTGCATACTCATGTTTAGCTCAGTCTTTTGTTATCGGTATGATCAATCTTAGTCGCCCAGTAATTCTCTCTATCGACCTGTTTTTCACTTGTGATCCCTGGAGTTAGGACATCCAGCACCTGTAGAGGGTGCCAAAGATTGTCATATAATCTACATTACCTGTCGTTTGTCACGTTGTTATCTCTAACCAGGTAACAGAGACTTGTGGAATAAACATGATCTACAGCTATATCTTGAACATTGTATGTACATGTTGTACTTAGTACAGTTGTCAGTTGTACAGTTCATTGATGAATGCGTCATAGAGATACATGTAGACTATCAATCATTTCTCAATATCCGGTCACTTAACTCCAATATAATAGTGCTATGGTAGGCTCTGTGACAATTCAGTCACTTCAGGTTACATAATATAAACCAGTTCCTCACAATAATCGCCATATACAGCGTATTTAGAGTTAGATTTTGAAACCTGTCTGTCAGTGGAGACCGACCAAAATGCATACAGCTTTATTAGTGAGATTGTGAATCACAAATTTATCTGCTTGTATTTGATGTTTTACAGTAAACTTATACCCTATTTCTTCTAAAAAATTTTAACAGCATTTTTAGACTAAGAAGCAGAAAAAACATCTACATGTATATATCAACTCTTGCTAAATATTGTGGCATGTATATGTTATTTATCACAAAACTGAAAAGATGTTGGCAGAATTTCTCTCTGCAGATGCCTGAAATTAACTTTTGCCATCTGAATAATTATAAGAGATAGGGTATAAATTTGAACCCTCAGCTCTGATTGTCGAAAAATTTTCACAGTTACATGGTATCAGGATTATACTGCTCCATAAGAGGTTAGCAAGAGAATATGTTCTTGTTCAAAGTGTTTGAAATGCAATCACAAGCTGCTGGGTTACAACTGATTCAATTATTAGAGATCATACAGGCCTCAATTTAAGGTGGTAACCTGTTTTCAGGTTGCCATATGTAAAATAGTGGTAACCTATATTCAGGTCCCCATAATTTTGACTAATAATATGACAATAGGTTAATAATTATGCAACAGGTTGCCATAGGTTACCAGTGAAGATTTCATGATAACCTGTTGAGAGCCAGAGGTTACCATCAGCACTCCTTAAATTGAGGCCTGTCATACTGTTCGTATATTCTACATGTATTCAATTCTCATCTGTTGTACACATCAGCATTCGAAGTCTCACATTTAGAGGTTGTGTACTGTACAAAACTGGAACTCGACTGGATAGTTCTTTGAATAACTTCATGATTCCTGAATACTGTTTTAGACTCGCGCGTTGGATCTTCAATAATATTACAAACTCTGAGCTTCTCCACATAAATAATGGAGCTTGATGCACAGTTTATCAGGGGTCGAAATTTACACCTGTCTACCTGTCTCTGACAGGTAATTTTTGAAAGAGACAGGTAGAGAAATAAAGTACCTGTCTCTATTGACAGGTAGCCAAGAATTTTGTTTTGATGTTCAAAATATATCTTCAACAAAATTCATTCAAAACACCTGCTAATAAGTGTAAGTACATGTAAACAAGGTGTCATTAATTTATTAGTGTCTTCCAACATCTAAATTTGTCATTAATCTCGAGTTACATGTATGTTACAATTTCAACGATTGCATGTTCAGGTAATTCTTAAAGGTGACAGATAAACATTTTGGTCACCTGTCTCGTATGACAGGTAAATTATTTTGAATATTTCGACCCCTGGTTTATGCATATAAACATTTTTCTAAATCTACTAATCATGCTAATAGTCCTTTCATTGCTCGCTCATGCATTCAAAGTGTATTCATATGCGAAGAAGTTTTATTAACTCCATTCTCTATTATTATGGAGAAAATATTAAACATAGAACAATAGGGCTGTCATCGTTACTGTATTCATCAGAAATGTGCGCTTTGAAAAACTGGTGTAACAAGACGGAAAAAGTACCAGTATCTAACCGGTTTGACAAAACACATCCACATATTCAGGATTTCAACCGCAATAATAAAATACCTGACACTTTATTATGTAATGTTGTGGAAATATACGTACAATACTAACTGTGCATGTACTAAAAAATCATACTAGTAGTTAACGAGTAAAGCATGTTCATTGACAGTAATTCAAGTGTTAACCAGTTTGCACATGTGATTAACATGCATGTTAAGACTATAGTTGTGACGTTGTTTTCACACCTGATGGATGCACCTATATAGATGACTGTACCTGTACCTAATCACACATTACCCCCAGGCTATAAACACACCTGGGTATTTAATGACAAGTATTTGCTATTGTCTTGAATAACTGGCATCTCGGTCAACAAACATTTCTTTATTTCGCAAGTTCATGTCCTGAGTGCATTAAGTCTATCATGACATATATACAGATATACGTTTGAGCTACCTGTGTAAAATAATGGTGGGATCCTGGGTTTGAAGATGACTAATGTTACATGTGGATGAGATATAGTTAAGAGGTCATACCTATTACTGGGAATATATAGAACATGGCGTACCTGTGTATGTACATGGACATGCAGGTAGATTTTATCTATTAAGGACCAGCTGACGCCTCTCTATTTGTGGTAACATATTTGATCTCACTTGACCTAGTCAATTGGGCCATCTAGTGATAAACTGCTAAGAGAGACTTCAAAGTGAGACTTGATCAATACAAAGTACAATGCAACACAAAAGCTAAGGACTCAAAAAGTACACAAAATATGTACATGTATATCAAAACCGGCATGGTGGAATGGCCTTGGCGATAAAATCTGAAATTTCTATCAGAGCATCATTGTGATGTTCATTCTTGATTAAAGGTGTTGGTTTATGACTTAATGGACATCACACCTTGGACAGGTCACATACAATTTCATGAATAAGACGGATCTAATATTGTACTCAATAAACAGACCTCCATGGGCGTGTGGCATAGCATACTGCATCTGTTCAGGTTACTTTGGAGAAAGTAATGTGGCTTGAAATAAAGTTTCATACCTATAAACTTCTGGCATGAAGAACAGTAAGAATCAGTTTGAATATTAGCAAAGTTATCATGGGCTCTCAAATGATATGAGGCACATGCTTGTGTTTCTGTTGTTACTGTCAGAGTAAATCTATCAATATTTGATTATTAATGAAATCAGCTGGGTGTTAAATAATGTGGGGTGGCTGCTCAGTTGACTGGCATGTGAACTAGACTGTTTAAGTGTGATTGGGGGATAAAGCATGGGAGCTGAAGGTGGAGACTGACCCAATTTGGATTATTCTTATTCCATTACTATTGGTAAAAGGATGTGAGGATGAGGATGGAGATAGCATAGCCAACATGTCTTCAATCCCCCTTTCTCACTAATTCCTAGACCATAGGTTCACACCAGCGACCTGACAGGTGCATTGTCTGACTTATGACTTCTGGTGTAAATTAGTGGTTCGTAGCCTTCCTCTCCAGCCTATATATATCTGCAGCATAGGGCTGAATTTTAACCATTGCGGTATTGTCGTTGCCTCCGTCGTCTGTCCGTCTGTCCGTCCGTCCGTCCGTCCGTCTGTCCATCATATCATTGTAAACACATTATCTCAAAAAGTTCTTCACTTACAACAATGAAACTTCATACAGTTGTTTAATACAGCCAGTACCAGAAGCCTATTGAAAGTCGGTGTAATCGGATGTGTTTTTCAGGAGTTATGCCCCTTTATACATGTCTGTTGGTCCATATCCTTGTAAACACCTTATCTCAAAAAGTCCTTCACTCACAACAATGAAACTTCATACAGTTGTTTAATACAACCAGTACCAGAAGCCTATTGAAAGTCGGTGCCATTGGATGTGTTTTTCAGGAGTTATGCCCCTTTATACATGTCTGGCTGTTTTTATCCTTGTAAACACATTATCTCAAAAAGTCCTTCACTCACAACAATGAAACTTCATACAGTTGTTTAATGCAGCTAGTACCAGAAGCCTATTCAAAGTCGGTGTAATCGGATGTGTTTTTCAGGAGTTATGCCCCTTTATACATGTCTGTTGGTCCATATCCTTGTAAACACATTATCTCAAAAAGTCCTTCACTCACAACAATGAAACTTCATACAGTTGTTTAATACAACCAGTACCAGAAGCCTATTGAAAGTCGGTGCCATTGGATGTGTTTTTCAGGAGTTATGCCCCTTTATACATGTCT
Source organism: Hanleya hanleyi (assembly GCA_036873755.1). Classification (NCBI taxonomy): domain Eukaryota; kingdom Metazoa; phylum Mollusca; class Polyplacophora; order Lepidopleurida; family Hanleyidae; genus Hanleya; species Hanleya hanleyi. The sequence continues at coordinate 112,752 of JAVTVY010032000.1, read as the reverse complement.
GGCTGTTTTTATCCTTGTAAACACATTATCTCAAAAAGTCCTTCACTCACAACAATGAAACTTCATACAGTTGTTTAATGCAGCTAGTACCAGAAGCCTATTCAAAGTCGGTGTAATCGGATGTGTTTTTCAGGAGTTATGCCCCTTTATACATGTCTGTTGGTCCATATCCTTGTAAACACATTATCTCAAAAAGTCCTTCACTCACAACAATGAAACTTCATACAGTTGTTTAATACAACCAGTACCAGAAGCCTATTGAAAGTCGGTGCCATTGGATGTGTTTTTCAGGAGTTATGCCCCTTTATACATGTCTGTCTGTTTTTATCCTTGTAAACACATTATCTCAAAAAGTCCTTCACTCACAACAATGAAACTTCATACAGTTGTTTAATACAGCCAGTACCAGAAGCCTATTGAAAGTCGGTGTAATCGGATGTGTTTTTCAGGAGTTCTGCCCCTTTATACATGTCTGTTGGTCCATATCCTTGTAAACACATTATCTCAAAAAGTCCTTCACTCACAACAATGAAACTTCATACAGTTGTTTAATACAGCCAGTACCAGAAGCCTATTGAAAGTCGGTGCCATGGGATATGTTTTTCAGGAGTTCACACAAACCTGTGTGGATTGCTGTGAATAGACAGTAATCGTTCGACTACATCTACTATAGGTAATCACTGCTCTATTGCTATATTGTTTTGTCTGTCTATGATGATCTATATCATACAGGTAAAATTATGCCCCCCCCCCCCCCAAATATGTGAGTTGTTGGGGTCAGAAACACTATTTCCACAATTGCTCTGGGCCCGGCCCGAGGGGTCCCGATGGCGACAGCCACATGTATCTTACTATTCCAAGAAAGGACCATTGTGCTTTCATTGATGATCATTTTGGCAAATTCAAGTTGAAAATAGTTATCACTGATTAAATATTCTCCATATTGAAGGCATAGGAAAGATAGGGATAGACAAGTACGAACCACAGATTTAAGCAGGGAGTTGCGGGTCTCAGTCTGTGTACACATTGGTCTGCTGGCTGAATGCTTTACCAAGAATTGAGGGAGAAATGCAGATTGTCTTCAAAATTTGACAGTGTTTTTCTTGTAACAGGAAATAGCTTCTTTAAAAGAAAATGACAAAGTTTATCAACTTAACTTTACAATATAGTGCTGATTCTGATATAACGTGGGTTGGTGTCCTTCAAATGAACAAGTGCTTATTATTATGCCCCCCCCCCTCTAACTAGAGAGGGGCGGGGGGCATATAGTGATCGCTTTGTCCGTCCTCCCGTCCATTGCATGATATGTGGTCAGTGCCCCATAGTTGTGCAGCGTAAAGTTTCTCTGCATTTTGCTTATATTTTCAAGAGTACAAATACAAATACAAAGTTTATTTAGACTCAGAGGTACAATATTGATAACACTAGCTCATTAGGAGCTAATACATCTGAGTATCAAGACAAGTTAAATAGATAAATAAAATAACAATATAAACATTAGTATCTACATATATTAAAACTTTTAAAACTGTGTTTATCGACTAGCATAAATATCACAGTCAGATACATGTATAGTGTCACTGTAAAGTGGTATACACTCACGCTATATCAATTTTGAAGAGTTATGGCCCTTTGTTCCTGAAATCTCCGTGAATTGGCACTTGTCCGGACTGGATCTTGGTTAATATTGTATGGACAATTATGAAATTTGCATGATATGTGGTCAGTACCCTGTATTTGTTCAACGTGAAGTTTCTTCGCGTTTCGCTTATATTTTCAAGAGTTATGGCCCTTCGTTCTTGAAATCTATGTGAATTGAGACTTGTCCGGGCTACATCTTGGTTAATATTGTAAGCTTCAGCCGTCTTCCAGATAATCGTACACCCCGTAAGAATCCACACAAGTCGTGAGTGAAGTGCAATAATAATAATAAACTGGTTTTATTCTTGTATATTCTGTATCCACATGATCCAGTATAAATCAGCAAATGAAATCTCATTCGATGGCGATGGTATAACAACTAGTATGGATTTGAACAATGGTATAACAGGGGTACTCCAGTATCAGCCTATATCAATAGCTTAATATGATACAGGCTATAGGCCAGGCTGTGAGTATGGTGGGATATGGCAGCCAAATATACAATACATGTACATCCATATATAATCCTTCAGTGTAAAGTATACAGATTGTAATGCCCCATACTTTATTATGTCCAGACCTATTCTGTATAAAATGAATGCTATAGTATGGGAGCACACCTTTTCAATTGTACGTGTTCACACGTCGACGGCTGACTGTCATATGCCAAATATACTGGAGCGGACGTATTTATATCCTCTGGTCACGTGACCTATACGGCCCAGTACTGCACTAAAATGGCTTATATCTAATAAACAGTTAACCAACAGACATAGAAACTACTTATTTATGCAACCATATACTTCAAATTTTCAGGATTAATAATTAACTTTACATGAAAAAGGCACAATATTTGTAGCTGAGGCAAAATAGGTAGCTGCAACCCAGTAGCCATTGATAATAGCTGTGATGAGATCGGTTCACCCATAACACGATGTTCAATCGTTTATTCCTAAATAACTATGCCAATTTCAGCCACCAAACATGTTAATTTAGAAAGAAGAATTATTATAGATTTTATAATAGTAACGAACAACACTAACCCCAATGTGAATTTCTCAAGCGGAGGTGAAATATATAAGTGGACAGAACAATTTCTTGTCGAAGCCGACTCGACACGAAGTGCAAAGCGGTCAACACAAAGAAAATAGTTCCTCACAATACTCCGGTAAAACAGTGTATTTAACGACTAGAACAGCCTCAGAAATATCAGAAACATTATATGAATGACTTATTGTCATCAGAATCAAACAATTAACATTAAACATTGCGAACACTAGAAATTCTGCATACTAGGTGGCCGTGACATAGGCCCCGTAATATAAAGTTCGGAAACACAATGGCGACCTTGGGCGAGGAGAGAGATAAATTGTCAGGGAAACTACAGAGGTTACGCGGCAGATCAGATCACCATATTAAATAATCTAAGGTATTTATATATCAGTGTAAATGTTTGTGGTTCAATAGTCCCATTTTACATCGCGAAAAAGTCACATTGTCACTCCAGCAAAACGGGAGGGTGAAGCCTTGTGAAGTGAACAACAACAACATGAACGATAATGTACACGGGTCCCTATATATCAGGATACGGGTATCACAATATTGTATGGACAAGTGTGAAATTTGCATAATATGTGGCCAATGCCCCATAGTTGCGCAGCATGAAGTTTCTCTGCGTTGCAGTTATATTTTCAAGAGTAGTACCCCTTTGTCCCCCAAACCTTAGTGAATGGGATATATATATTTGTCCAGGCTGGATTGATTCTGGGGATATACATTATACAATTAAATCAAGGTGAAGAAAGTGACTGAAGCAGAGTTGTGATATTTATGCAAATTAGGCCTTGATCGACAATTAAAATCATCCTATTTCCATTTAACTGATTTGGACGGGGAAAGTGACTAAATATGTTATTCTACATTCCAAAGCAGACCACATAGGCCCCAAAGTATGAAATTGCCCCAAAAAGGGTGAATTGGGTGCAAAATTCAAAGTTCACTTATCGCTTCATAATTTCACCATAATATACTGCAAGGAATGTAGGTCTCGTAACCAGGTCACATTTTTGGAATTGGTGAAAGCCCTGGTGACTGTCTTGCATCAAATCATTGTATTATCACTTGTTGGTCGATCAAATTGATAATTGGAATATGTATTATGCGAGGCATGGCGAAAAAAGTGACTGAAACAGAATTTTTATAAGTATCCAAATTAGGCCTTCCCGCAAATTAACAACATTATAGAGGTTACACTGCATACATGTATATGGGGTGGGTTTAGGACAGACCGTGTCTCAGGACAGAACATAATCATGACCTGTAGTTATTGTCTCGTCCAGTCTATAGTGTAGGGGGCGAGGATAAGAATGTTCTCCCAAGTCACGCGAGCAGGCCGATACAAACACCTGTGATTCCGAATGACCACTTTGTACAGGTGCAAACCTGATAAACTGTAAAAATCCTGTCAACACACAGGTAATGCCTGAGAAAATACAGAGAAAGATTGGGAAAATATGAGAATTGATCATCAGTGTGGCAACCCTGTAAATTTGTTACCATGTGTTCTGGGTACATATATACGGTAGAATGTCACTCGTGAGCTGTAGTGATTAGGACAGGTATGTGACCCAGCCAAGAACAAGTTTATTTGTGGTCCTGCACGGACCATTTGAATACCTAACCCTCATTAATATATGGCTTGATGGTATACATTTAATTATAGGAACTCTTAGCGGGGAAGGCAGATTATAAGATATTTGGTCTCGTTATTAAGGTCATGTTCAGGATATTAATAATAGCGAAGCCTTTGATGAATATTATCTTTGTTTTTCTTCCACTATTAAGTATCTGTAAGAATGTCAGTGATATGATAGGGTTGAGTTTAAGTGTGTCAGGGAGGTAGATCTCACCTGTGTCTTGTTCACAGCACGTACCTGACCTATCTCTCCAGGTGTACCACTAACACCTTTATATACTCCTGAACACATGTTTATGTTGGTGTGCTTTATGTACACATCTCCCTGTAATGAACCTTTAATATACATCTTCTAATTGATTCTTCAGGATTTAAAGTGTTGATAGTCTGTCCTATACTATAGAGTTGACAGCACCTATTTAGCCGATCAATGTATGGCCTCTTAGTCCAGCCAACAAGACCATATTCATATTGGTGTATATAGTTCAATGATATACTGGTAATAAATGACCCTGTTTACACTGGTGAAGACCAACAACTGGGTATGTCCTACTGGTATTACATACAAGTTGACACAGAAGGTTGAAAGGTGAAGTGTTGGTTTTATGTCCACCAAGTAGGCTGTCATGCTGTCACCAGTACAACATGTATGTGTTGGAGTTGCCCATCATATAGTGATATATTGTATTAAAGTGACCAGAAGTATTTCTTCTGTGACCTCTGTTGTTTGGAAATATGTGATCACATAACTGAACTGAAAGTAAAACTTTTCTCAATGAGGTTTAGCAGTGTCTATTTGAAGGCCTGGACCCCATCTCTATCTGAGAATGATAATATTGGACCTTAACTGAACAAAACACGCCATTACTGATACAGAGAGAGAGAGAGAGAGAATCAAGGTTTAATGTCGCGTTCAGTTACTAATACAGTACAGGTACAGGATGCTATGATTGTATTGGTATCATTCAGACATTTGCACTATTACTGCTCGAAAGCCATGAACACAAGATTTATCTGAAAATAAAAATATTGGAACTCAATTGTACAAAAACAAGGCAGCATTGATATTCACTTTGATAACTTATTTTCCCCTCTTCCAGTGGAAACTTCTGCTTTGCTGAAAGGGAATGAAAGACCAGACAACACCAGATGATAGCCAGGATATGAACGCTTTCTGTCTGTCTAATCCATTTTTGTCCATCCAAATTTAAAATTGCATGTCCATTGTACAGGTGGAGGGGTCTCTAGCCAACACTATGGTACAACATCCCTCCTCAGTCCATCCTTGATCGTTACTGCTCATAGATGTTTTATATCGCAGCATGAAAATAACCTGTCAGATTCATTGTCCCACCCTTGCAGTGCAGTACATGTTATTTCTGCCTGCTATAACGTTGACAGATTCATACACAGGTAATGGATCTTTTGATTAAAACACTGGGAATAGATCATTATACACTTGGAATAGATCATTATACACTTGGAATGGATCATTTCATTTGTACACTGAAATGGATCATTTGATTGCATGTATTTTACCCATGGCTATGTCCAGAATGAATTAGAATTAGGCACCTATGTAAGTACTGCTGATTGATGTGATCATAGTTCAAAGGATGGAAGAGAATCTGTCATTATTATAATACCCTTCGGCCTCTCATGGCTTGTCTTGTTTTTCTCTCTCAGAGAGTCCAAAGTAGCATGTGTGAATGATGTGCCAGTTGTCTTCTGGATTCAGCTGACCTCTGTTGGACTCATCTGTTAATGGTTTAACTTGGCCAGCTGTCTCTACCTCTGATTGGGGGACTATATATTTAGTCTGTTAACTGTCTACAGGAGTAAGTTGGTCAGGCTACAGGCAGGCCAGTCTGAGGATACTGTGAAGATGGTGAGGTCTGGTGGATGTTGTCTGTTCATCTCATTCACAAGTCTGGCCAGTTATGGGGGCCATATGTGCCAGCATCCATACACTCAAAAATAATGTTCGTGTATCCAGTAGTTTGTGAACAGGCCATACCAATACAATTACTTGTTTCTTATTCACAGTTGTATAACATGTAGTGGATGGATGATGAGAGAGCTGATAAGGTGTATTGGATGAACAGTTTGAGAGATATCATAATGATGACATAGTGATCTAATTTAGCCAGAGTTGTATTGCATATGCAACTAGCTTTGGTAGGTGAGAACTGGTCAGTCCATGTATGTGACTGCCTTATACATTTATTCAGGGCTCTCATTTTATTGTCCTCCGACGCCGGAAGGCTAGCTCTAGGAGGACTGGGATCCGTCCATGCATCTGTGCATCCATCTGACTTCGTTTCCGAACAATAACTTCTGGAAAACTAAGCAGTTTCTTTTCAAATTTGGTATGTGGATGCCTCGCTTTGGGGTTATTTTTCACACTGATCCACCTGTAGGGGCTAAGTTAAAAATTAGTTTTTCAGACAGTAACTTTTGAGAACCTGTGCTGATTCTTTCCTCATTTGGCATGTGGGTACCTTGTCTCAAGATCTCGCTTGGGTTTTTTCCACGCCGATTTTCCTATAGGTGGTGCCAACTTGAAATTTTTTTGAAAACCTGAATGGATTCTTTCTAAATTTGATATGTGAGCACCTCACCTCAATATCTCGCTTGAGATTGTTTTTTCATGCCACGTACTCCACTTGTAGGTGGCATCACTTGTGGGCAAAGTTAAAATTTGGTTTCCGGACAATAACTTTTGCAAACCTTAACAGATTCTTCCAAATTTGGTATGTGGGTTCCTTGCCTATGCCAATCCACCTGTAGGTTGTGCCACCTGGGGGCCATGCTGAATTTTCCTTTCAGGACAAATTTGGTAATTTTGGGCATCTTGCCTCAGGACCTCACTTGGGATTGCTTTCCATGCCAGGTACTAAACGTTAGGTTTCCAGGCCAAATCAGTTTTTTCAATGTTGGGGGACCTCAACCGCTCTGGTTTTTATTCCATTTCAAACTTTATTTATAGACTGAGGTTAGTACAAAGGTGAACTTGAGCTGTGAAAGCGACCGATATCAAAATCCGAAAAATCCATATACATGTATACATGTACATAAGACAATCCGAAAAATCCATATATATGTATACATGTACATAAGACAATAAGACTTTCTGATCAATCATATGTTTGTCTTAATTGTCTGTCTACACGAATAAACAATTTATCTTGGTACATGTACTTGAATATCATGGTGATTATGGTATTGCTCAATCACGAGTTAAATGAAATGTGTGACCATTTTCGTGGATTTTATATGTATATGCATGTAATGTACTATAATCATAGATACCAGTACCAAAATAGTACCATGAGTGTCATAGATACGGCATTTATTATTTTATGCAATCATGCCTAATCCTAATTTGATTGCTGTATCATCTTTCATGTCTTTCAGTCAGTCTATCCCTGCTTTGATAATTTATCACCACATAAACAGTTTTACTCCTGCCTTATGCTGTGATCTTGCTGAGAAGTTTGACTAAAAGCTTCTGTTAGAATTGAGAAACATGATCTGAGTTAGGCCTGGCCTGGGTGAAGGGTAGTGTGCTGGTAGAGGACTGCAGTTAGACCCCATGCTTGCTCACTGACTGACTGGTAGAGAATCTGCATACTGCACCAGTAGATGCAAGCACTGCAACTGTCAGATCAGCTTAAGAAGTAGATGTGTAGTCATGGCTCCTTAGAATTAGTAATGCTGAACTGAAGAATTTGCTGTACCAAAGACAGGCTCTGACAAAAGGATGTGTACAGATGATCAAGTGTTTTAGGCTGTGTTGTTGTTGTGTGGAGATATGGTTGTGAAGGGTCCTTCAATATTCCCCACCCTACCGCTGTACACATATACCCTCCGGATTTAGGATGACGTCCACCAAGGATAAAATTACCCAGAAGTTCAAGTCACTTTTCCGATCTTCATCACTACGAGGAGGTAATATCATAGGACTCTTGTCTGGGGTAGAATTGATAGCATTCTTGTTGAGATACTTGGTACGATTTAAGTTTGGGTACAGTACTGGTAATCCACCATTGGCATGCCCATATTGTACAGCTCATTTGAACTAAACAACTAAGGTATCGAGTTGCCAGCTACTAGACTTCCCCATTATCTGTTGCCAAATTCTAAATTGTTTATTGCCTCAGACCCAACCAGTACTATTCATAAGTTCCTTCTGGCCAAGACATAATTACCCATCTACCTGTAAGTTTATACACATGTACGCTTGTGAGGGTACACCACAATCTTGTACTCTATACACCGATTTCGTTTGAAGTCTTCTTTGGTGGCAATGTTAGGTAATTTTGTCTTCTCTATGTATTGTTTATTGTGATAATGCTATGAAGGATCTACAACGAGAAAGACTTCCATCTTGATCAACATATGTATGATCTTATATAAATATTACGGTCCCAAGTTACTTCTTTCGTCAGGGTACATATGACAAACTTGAGCATCCTATACATGCTATCTAATGAATGTTTCTTGGTGACCGGGTTGGGTAATTTTCTCTTTTCAAGAATATTGTTTATGGTAATAGAGTGCAGTGAAAAATGAGAGAATATCTCTTCATTTTACAAGTGTATGTACATGTACATGTGGCTTACTGTGAGATAGTCGTATTAAGGAACCTTGGTGTGGGATCATTTACTGGAGTGTATGCTCATTTCAGCGATTACTGCATGAGTGTCTTTAGGAACAGTTTGCCACAAATTTCAATGTTGTCATCCTGCTGCTGCACAGTAAAAGTAAAAGAATACATGTAGCTATTGAACAAAAAATCTAATCGCAGCCCAGTGGAACTTAAGCTTGTTATTTCTTCAAAAGTTTTTACCCCTCGGCCAATTTTGGCCATGGGGTATTGTCGTCGTCTTGTACGTCCGTCTGTCCGTACGTCCGTACGTCTGTACGTGAGCGAGATAGCTGGAGAACGGTTCCACTGAAGAATTCCAAATTTGGTATGCTTATTTACCTAGTCAAGGACCAGAAGCCTATTTAATTGGGACCTGATTGGGTGAAAACCTTGGCGGCCATCTTTAATTTTATGCGAAATGGATAATGATCCATATCTCGGAAACCATTCAACTGTTCAATGCGAAAGTTGGTATACATCATCGATACATCAAGCAACTTTCAATAAATTACCAAACTGGCTTTTCTGATTAGCTGGAAATCCTGGAGGCCATCTTTAATTTATGCGAAATCGATAATGATACATATCTCTGTTACCATTCAGTTGTTTTATATGAAAGTTGGTATACATCATCGATACATCCAGATGCTTTGAATCGGGACCTGATTGACCGAAAACTTTGGCGGCCATCTTTAATTTATGCAAAAACTTTAATGATATATATCTCTGATCCAATATAAGTGTTCTATACCAAACTTGGTATACAGCATCGATGTATCAACTGACTTGCAATGAATAACCACATCAGTTCCTCTGAGTGGGGAGAAGGATGGTCGGCCATCTTTAATTTATGCAAAATCATTAATGATCTCGTTCTCTGATACCGTTCAAGTGCACGATGTAAAATTTGGTATACATCATCGATGCATCAAGAGACTTACGACAAATGACAGTTCTGGTTTCTCTGATTGGGCGGAAACCTTGGTGGCCATCTTTAATTTATGCAAAATCTTTAATGATGTATATCTCTGATACCATTTCAGTGTTCTATACGAAACTTGGTATACAGCATCAATGTATCAAGAGAAATTTCAATGAATAACCACATCAGTTCCTCTGAGTGGCGGGAAGGAAGGGCGGCCATCTTTAATTTATGCGAAATCATTAATGATCTCTATCTCTGATACCGTTCAAATACTCGATGTAAAATTTGGTATACATCATTGATGCATCAAGAAATTTATGTAATGAATACCGGTTTCTCTGATTGGACGGAAATCTTAGGGGTCATTTCTAATTGCAAAATCTGTATATTTGTGACTTGACTGCTTGGTGTTCCTGACATCTTGGTTCAAATTGAATACATTATGAATGTACCCAGAGCCGAGGGGTTTTTTGATGCGCAGCTTCGTATTAAGATTTGAAGAGCTGACGCCCTCGTTAAGTTTTGCATGTATCAATCTTCCGTTGCTAAGACAACCTGGTGTTGCCATGACCTAAGTGAATATACTTTTACATCTACATGTTCCACTATATTGTGAACAGTTTTAGTATAAGCTACATGTACATAAACAGGCAAAGATTAATTCTTCTGAGCACATGTTTATCTGTAGGTCTCCTGTAAACTTTAGTGTAACTTGATCTGTTTAGTAGAAATTAAGTTTTTTTCTTCGCTTATCTCCCTTTTCTAGGAGCCATGTATTTATGCCTTCTAAAAAAGCTCAGATCTAAATTTGTTTTTTTTTCCCTCCATAAGTGACATGAACAAAGTAATCAGGCGTTCAATCTTATGCTTGTCAAAATTAGTAAGTAAAAAATAAAAAAAAAAAAAAAAAAATAAAAACTGGCCAGTGAGCTGAACTATTTGATCATGACACATTCCTGGATAACAAATTTGTCAGCTGAAAATGAATGTTCCCTACAATACAGGGCAGAAATAACTAAACTTTAAATGCAATTCCCTCATTGCAAATCAGGGTAAAAATAATGCTGCACTGAAAGACCAGTGAGTGAATATCATGTAATGTTGCATTCAACACTATTTCAGTCATATCACAACACGCGATGTGGGGAGATAGAATGCGCAACTCTTTCTTATATGTTACTGCTCATGAAGTCGCGTTGAGGGGGGACCCCTCTCTTGTGATTTCCAATGCAACCACGAAACGTGCTCTGACACATTTGGTAAATATCTCAGCATGCGCCTATAATATTGGTAGTGATAAATGTGTTTTTCTTCCGCCATGATCAAAACACTCACATTTTTGTAACCATAAGAATTCACTCAGCTTAAGTTATCTCTGTCCTGTACTCTATATTCCCTTTAAAGTCTAACAATCTGTTGTAACGTTACATGTACATATATCAAGTTTTAAATTTTCGTCTCTTCATAAAATTTATTCATGGATAACTTTTGTTTTGTAAGAATTTGTACAGTAACCCCCATTACATCTGACTGAACAACCCCTTCAGTAATGCACATGGAAATTTTTTTAATTCCATATAAACTCAACAGGGATAATAATCTCTAGAGCATTCTCTTTATTGCAAGGTCAACCGAAGTATGACAGAGAATTGAAATGTGAAAGAAACAAATAGCGCTTTTAAGATGTATGATGTACATGTAACTTACGGTGGTGTTCTCTCTTCTCAGTTTGCAATGCTTTAACATGGTAAATACTGAAAAAAATTGTGAACTAGATATACTAAAAATACTAAAATACTAAAAATATACAAACAACTTCGGTATTTTCAAAAAAAGGCATTGCTTGTAAAAGTCTGTGAATAAAATAATACAGCATTTTCAATGTAAAGAAATGGTTCATTGCCTAACCTCGGCGTAACTCCACAGGGGCAAAGACTGTCCTATTGTTTAATCTAGTGCTTTGACTCGCTTTGCCAAATTTGACTGAATTTTGACATCTGGATAATCAGTACAAAATTTTATATCCTGATAGTCCTACGGTCTTTCTCTAAAAAAAAAAAATGAAAATTTGCACTTGTAACATAATTTTGCCTGTGAAATCAAGTTGCTGAAATGTCCCTACGCCATGGGATGATGCTGGACATATCCTCCTAATCAGTAGTTGCGACTTTGTCAGAGTTGAATGCTGTTGTAAGTTTGGGCATGAAAACCTGGACACAGAATGTCACTGTAAATGATTAGTGATAGATGTCTTCACCTACCTAGCATTTTTGTGCATGGATAGGTCGTTTACCCATTTTCAGTATTGAGTTTAGATATTTTTACAGCGACTGGCTAAAGATAAACAGTTTTTAACCATCAGAGCTTAGCTGTTATTGCAGGAATGTTATTCTCCCATCATCTAATGGTGTGTGATTACAGTCACCTGGCTCTGTGATGAGCCAACTGCTCAAGTACTAAGCTTACCTTCAATTCAATGATCACTCACAATTGCTGTGGAATACAATATATCCTGCATTTTCTGAATTATCATGTATATTTCAGCTCAGTTGAGAACTTCTGTTAATTGTATGATGATGTAAGGCTTCGTTCATTCTTGTCTTCATCTGGCTTCTTGCCAAATGATTGAAATGTATCATAGATTACTGCCGAACATGCTTACTGCACACACAATTTATCATTACAATATATGCTGGCACAAAGGAAGCAAACTAAAAAATTAAGACTTAAAAATTTCCACTGACTTGTATGTTCCTATTGGGGTCACTAGTTCGCTTGATCAGAATATTTTTTCCCAGAAATAAATTTCAATTTTTAAACATTTTATATCTGATCCTTCAGTAGCATAAGATTTGTGGTTAGTGTACTGTTTTGTTTTAACTTAATCAATTTATTTTTTTATCAACTATGCTTAGTTCAGCAGTTAGAGTTACTTTTTGGCATCAGCTAAACAGATTTAGCATTAATAATATCAGTGGTCTCTGATAACGCTTTGGGAATATCAGGGAACCTTCCCCATGTCATCAGGAGATGTGGAGACTGTACTGACCAAACAGAGCAAATTCACTGTGGAAAGTTGTGGCATTTTATGGAAGGAGTAGAAGCTTCTCATGGAAACCTTGAAGGACAATGTGTACAGGCTCATCAATATGATCATTCCATATGATGGAGAACATTTCTGACACAGTATCCTAAACAGTTTCCATGAGGATTCAGTGTACAGTTGGTGAAGACTGGTATGCTGGCGACCCTCTGAAAATGTCATGTAAAATTAGCATAGATAACTTTGAAGGTTGTTAATAGCACAACAAACACTTTATACTCAATACAATTGTATACTGTAATTTTCCAAAGTTAGTAGTGTCATTGGACCAATGCTCTTTTCTAAGAAATTCTAACTTTGATGGGTGGTCTTGTACATTAAAAATTGTAGTATTATTGGGGAATGATTATGAATTTGCCTCCCAGGCAAGGTGTACCACATTTGTGTTAAATGATGTTCAGAGGATGAATTTGTCTTGACGTTCCAATACTGGGTTGGTCAATCATATTTTAAAATTCGTGACAAAGAGCACTTATTTTGGAATAGATGAAAGCATACATGGATTTGCTTTCTTCAGAATATCTACACTAGTTAATATTAGGGAATAATATATTAATTTTGTGGTCACAGTTTAACCCATTAACCATGGGTGTTGTCATTAGTTTTGGCCAATCACTTGATGAGGATGTGTACATTTACGAAGGAGTGGAATCATGATATGGGAGTGTGTTCTTTCTGTCAATATTGTTGTTTACTTCGTGGAATATGTTTATCCTTATTATCTCTTAATTTTTTAAGCAATGAATGGCATTTGCTTCAAGCAATATATACAAGTACTATAAGTTAAGAGATTTCCTACATGATCAAGATGAAATTCTCCCTTTTAGTTGTACACTTGACAATAGTAGTGTGAGTTTCTTTTAATGATGCATTGCTTTCTCATAGTAAAACTATGTGTGTAAGATGAACTACATGTCAGTCCTGTGTAATACATATGTTGACCATGGTACCATAACTGTAATACTGGCATGACTGGTCATCCAGAAATTGTTCCGTCATGTAAGACTCCCCGAATTTACTTGTGCATTGAAAAGGATGTGTTTAATGTTTGCACTGCCCATCTCTGGTGCATGTCATCTCTGAACTTGTTCACTCACTCCTCTTGTCTTCCCATGCAGACTTACATGAAGGAAATGCTTGGAAGGTGTACCTTTATACTATCTACAAAATAAACTTAAGAAGACTTACTTAAAACCCCTTGGAATGTCTGTACAGTTAAATGATATATTGGATAGGCCAGAAACTATAAATAAATTGATGCTGGGCTATTTCTGGCCTAAACTTGGACCCAAGCTTTCTTACCAGGTTAGTCTACACATGCAGTCTGTCTCTGTTAGAAAGCTACATGTATATAAACTATCAGACTCTTTGACATGCAGAAGGCTGGCCTTGGCTCCTTCACAATCCACAACATCTGGGCAGGCAAAAAAATCACATGAATACAGTTTTTGTCACGTCTTATTAATAGTAGCAGCCAGTATATTATTACTATCAACATTTTCCTCCATCGGTCTGAGTACCTGGGTAGTTCCTCAAACTGATCAAAACAATTTTCCACATCAAACAGATGTATTATGACCATACTGACCATGTCTGTGAACAGTTTATATGTTTTCAAACCTCACATCCAGAGCACCTTTACATGCATTCAATGCATGTTTCTGTAATGACTGCATGTGTAACATTATCTACACAACATGCATGCAAAGGTGCTCCCAACAGGTCCTGTATACAATAAATCTACAATATTTAGAAGCTGTTTCACCATGGTTAAGATAGTGCAATGCAGCCTGGATATAGTTTCAGAATTTGTTTATTATATTAAAATTGTTTGAGACGGGTGATTTTCTCCATCGACCTTGTGCTCTTTACTTGTACATAGGGGCCATTCCAGTATTACCCACACAATAAAAATGGAGTTTTTGACCCCCCTCTCATAATATGCAAAATTTAACCCAGCGCACATACGAAATAAATACTGAATTTTAAGACACCCTTTCCCCCACCTCTCTCTGCGTACGTAATTCTTGAATGCTCCCTCACTTGGATATTCTATGATAAAGCTGATTTTCAGTGGTTGTTGTACACAATAGTACTTGGGAAAGTAAAATTGTTCATAAATATTCATTGAATTATTCTTCTCTGTCCCATGTCTTACTGAATTTGGCAAGTCCAAAATTATAGACTGCACTGTGGAATATAAAATAAGATAAGATACAAATTTATTACACAATCTGTACCATACGATGCACAAGTCAAAACATTTAAAGTGACACAGGACAGGTAGATTACCCATACTTCTAATCAATGGCAAAAAAACATACTTGTCAATGGTGATGAAAAATCAGTCGGGGTAAGTAATGTTGCCAATGGCAACTAAATAATTTCTTCTTCACTCACCAACTGGTGACAGCTGCAATGATACAGGATGTAGGCCCTACATGTAAATCAACTGTCATAATTAGAGACAACAGTATTCGTGATATAGCTTTACTTGCTACTTTCTACAAATACAATAATTGATAAACTCGTAGCAACCCTTCTGAAAGTTTACAATGGTTTGATATTTGATATTTTTCAGTTCCATCATCGAGTCGAAGTACCACAAGCAGTAGCAGTCGTGAGGATGATGTGGACTTTGCTCGGCCCTCGTCCACACGAGTGGCGACGGCCAAACGTGTACCCAGCCTCAACTCTGGTCGTAAGAGTGCCCCTCTAGGAGGCAGGGTAGGACAGACTGCATCAGCAGGTAATTACTTTGTGTACAGCTTGTCAACAGTCTTGGGTCGTTTCACTCAACTAGGCTGAATAAAATGAACCCCTTTCTTCACAGGAACTTCAAAAAAACCGAAGAAGGTATATACAAGATTGCATGAACAGAGGTAACTGACCCGGGAACTTTTAAGAGACATGAAGAGAATTTCTAGTAAATCCTCCATGAGGATTTGACATTTACGTGTCGCATCACTGACTTGTGCTTTTCAACGCCTACAATATATCCAGCGTTTAGATACTCAAAACTGACAACTCAGTTTTACCAGGATTCTTCAATACATTTTGCTACTTTAAATTTCTACTACTGTTCGATCCTGGTTCTCATTCAACAGACTAGTGGCTGAAACTCAAAAAGAATGGCAAGTAGAAATATAAGAATGACAATTTTTCCCCCTCGGCCAAAATTTGTTGTCGTCTTGTACGTCCATTCGTCGATCCGTCTGTCCGTCACAGCTTTCTCGTTACCAAGATATCTTTAGAACGACTTACCCTAGGCACACAAAACGTACAGTGCACATCCGTATGCTCGTGACGCAGAACCCTAATAGGCTATTGAATCTGGACCCGATTGGTTGGAAACTTTGGCAGCCATCTTTAATTTATGCGAAACCATTAATCTTGTGTAGTTCAGAAACCATTTCGCTGTTCCGTGTGAAACTTGGTCTAGTTCATCGATAGATCAAGAAGCTTTAAAGGAATGACAAAACCAGTTTTTGTTATTGGGTGAAAGCCTTGGTGGTTATCTTTAATTTATGCAGAATCTTCAATGATGTATTTCTCTGATACCATTTTAAGTGTTCTTTACAAAACTTGGTATACAGCATCGATGTATCAAGAGACTTGCCATGAATAACCACATCAGTTCCTCTGAGTGGCAGGAAGGATGGCCGGCCATATTTAATTTATGCAAAATTATTAATGATCTCTATCTCTGATACTGTTCAAGTGCTCGATGTAAAATTTGTTAACATCATCGTTGCATCAAGAGACTTATGATGAATTACAGAACTGGTTTCTCTGATTGGGTCGGAAATCTTGACGACCATTTTTAATTTATGCAAAATCATTAATGATCTATATCTGATACCATTTTAGTGCTTCATATGAAACTATAAATCATCGATACATCAAGAAACTTACAATTAATGACAACCAGTTTCTCTGATTAGGTGGGAAACTCGATTGCTATCTTTAATTTATGCAAAATCTATACCTCTGGTACTGTTCAAGTGTTTGATGCAAGACATGGTATACATCATCAATACATCAAGAGACTCAAAATGAATGACAGAACCGTTTTCTTTGATTGGATGGAAACCTTGACAGCCATTTTTAATTTTTGTAAAATCATTGATGATCTATATATCCTTTGATGCTGTTTCAAGTGTTCAGTATGATGCATGGTAATACATCATCGATACATCAAGAGACAAGCAATGACTGCCGGTTTCTCTGATTGGGCTGAAACCTTTGCGGCCATTTCTGATTGCAAATTTTTTGATAATGTGTATATTTGTCACTTGACTGCTTGCTGTTCCTGACATCTTCAAAGTAGTATGGTTCAAAATGAATACATTATGAATGGCTGGCTCGCAGAGTCGTGGGATTTTCAGGTGCGCAGCTTCATATTCGATATTTGGGTGATTTCATCACACTGTAATGCCATCATATTGGATTTCACTGAACTCCCTAACATTGGGATTTGTGTATAAACTAAACTGTTATAGCTGCAATGATTATCTCTTTTCAGTTTGAACTTCTGTTTTATCATGAACTGTTAGGTGGAAATGTCATTATCATGTAGTGCGATCCCGCTCTCTAAAATGAAGGTAAAAAGGGCCATTTTTGCTCAATAACTTTTGATTCCTAATTAACCAATGCTTTAGAACATCAGGCGCATTAATTGATCTATTGTTCCATATCCTAAAATTAATTTGTCATTTGAAGAACCAATCAATGTTGTTTAAACAGCATGACAGATGTTTGTCCTATTATTATGCAAATTTAAGATAGATGATAATTTATTTTTTTACTACCATTTGATGCGGATATGTGTGTGCCTCAAGAGGATTTTGCTGAATTCATTCTGTGAACTGATTCATTGAGCAAAAAGGACCTTTTTTACCTCCATTTTAGAGAGCGGGATTGCCCTAACCTGATTATACCATAACTGTTTTATAACTGTAATGGTTACATCATTCGAGTGTGAACTTTTGTTGTATTGTTGCAGGTTCTGGTGGTGTTGATGAAGAACTGTTTATCAAGTCATTTGAAGATGTACCAAAAGTTCAGGTGAGACCAGATCAATTGCAAATCTGTGTACCTCTGGTATGATACACATACACTGTCAATGATTGTATATCTTCCTGGAGATAGTGTACCTCTGGTAAGATGCACATACATTGTTATTGATTGTACATCTTCCTGGATACAGTGTACCTCTGGTAAGATGCACATACATTGTTATTGATTGTACATCTTCCTGGATACAGCGTACCTCTGGTAAGATGCATGTATGATACATTGTTATTGATTGTACATCTTCCTGGATACAGTGTACCTCTCATACACATACATTGTTATTGATTGTACATCTTCCTGGGGACAATGTACCTCTGGTAAGATGCACATACATTGCCATTGATTGTACATCTTCCTGGATACAGTGTACCTCTGGTAAGATGCGCATACATTGTCAATGATTGTACATCTTTCTGGATAGAGTGTATGTCTGGTAAGATACGCATACATTGCCATTGATTGTACCTCTTCCTGGATACAGTGTACCTCGGGTAAGATACGCATACATTGTCAATGATTGTACATCTTTCTGGATAGAGTGTATGTCTGGTAAGATGCACATACATTGCCATTGATTGTACATCTTCCGGGATACAGTGTACCTCTGGTAAGATGCACATACATTGCCATTGATTGTACATCTTCCGGAATACGCTGTACCTTTGGTAAGATATGCATAGATTGTCAATGATTGTACATCTTCCTGGATAGAGTGTACCTCTGGTAAGATACGCATACATTGTCAATTATTGTTCATCTTTCTGGATACAGTGTACCTCTGGTAAGATGCGCATACATTGTCATTGATTGTACATCTTGCGGGATACAGTGGACCTCGAGTAAGATGCACATACAATGTCATTGATTGTGCATCTTCCTGGATACAGTGTACCTCTGGTAAGATACATGAACATTGTCAATGATTGTACATCTTCCTGGATAGAGTGTACCTCTGGTAAGATACGCATACATTGTCAATTATTGTTCATCTTTCTGGATACAGTGTACCTCTGGTAAGATGCACATACATTGTTATTGATTGTACATCTTCCTGGATACAGTGAACCTCGGGTAAGATGCACATACATTGTCGTTGATTGTACATCTTCCTGGATACAGTGTACCTCTCATACACATACATTGTTATTGATTGTACATCTTCCTGGGGACAATGTACCTTTGGTAAGATGCACATACATTGCCATTGATTGTACATCTTCCTGGATACAGTGTACCTCTGGTAAGATGCGCATACATTGTCAATGATTGTACATCTTTCTGGATACAGAGTACGTCTGGTAAGATGCACATACATTGCCATTGATTGTACATCTTCCGGGATACAGTGTACCTCTGGTAAGATGCACATACATTGCCATTGATTGTACCTTTGGTAAGATATGCATAGATTGTCAATGATTGTACATCTTCCTGGATAGAGTGTACCTCTGGTAAGATACGCATACATTGTCAATTATTGTTCATCTTTCTGGATACAGTGTACCTCTGGTAAGATGCGCATACATTGTCATTGATTGTACATCTTGCGGGATACAGTGGACCTCGAGTAAGATGCACATACAATGTCATTGATTGTGCATCTTCCTGGATACAGTGTACCTCTGGTAAGATGCACATACATTGTTATTGATTGTACATCTTCCTGGATACAGTGAACCTCTGGTAAAATGCACATACATTGTTATTGATTGTACATCTTCCTGGATACAGTGAACCTCTGGTAAAATGCACATACATTGTTATTGATTGTACATCTTCCTGGATACAGTGAACCTCTGGTAAAATGCACATACATTGTTATTGATTGTACATCTTCCTGGATACAGTGTACCTCTGGTGAGATACATGAACATTGTCAATGATTGTACATCTTCCTGGATACAGTGTACCTCTGGTAAGATGCACGTACATTGTTATTGATTGTACATCTTCCTGGATACAGCGTACCTCTGGTGAGATACATGAACATTGTCGTTGATTGTACATCTTCCTGGATACAGTGTACCTCTGGTAAGATGCACGTACATTGTTATTGATTGTACATCTTCCTGGATACAGCGTACCTCTGGTGAGATACATGAACATTGTCGTTGATTGTACATCTTCCTGGATACAGTGTACCTCTGGTGAGATACATGAACATTGTCGTTGATTGTACATCTTCCTGGATACAGTGTACCTCTGGTAAGATGCACATACATTGTTATTGATTGTACATCTTCCTGGATACAGTGAACCTCTGGTAAGATGCACATACATTTTTATTGATTGTACATCTTCCTGGATACAGTGAACCTCGGGTAAGATGCACATACATTGTCGTTGATTGTACATCTTCCTGGATACAGTGGACCTCTGGTAAGATGCACATACATGTACATTGTCATTGATTGTACATCTTCCTGGATGCAGTGGACCTCTGGTAAGATGCACATACATTGTCATTGATTATACATCTTCCTGGATACAGTGGACCTCGAGCTCTGGTAAGATGCACATACATTGTCATTGATTGTACATCTTGCTGGATGCAGTGGACCTCTGGTAAGATGTACATACAATACATTGTCAATGATTGTACATCTTTCTGGATAGAGTGTACCTCTAGTAAGATACACATACATTGTCAGTGATTGTACATCTCACTGGATACAGTGTTCCTCTGGTAAGAGGCACATACATTGTCATTGATTGTACATCTTCCTCGATGCAGTGGACCTCTGGTAAAATGCACATACTTTGTCAATGATTGTACATCTTTCTGGATAGAGTGTACCTCTAGTAAGATAGACATATATTGTCAGTGATTGTACATCTCACTGGATACAGTGTACCTCTAGTAAGGTATACAAACATTGCCATTGATTGTACATCTTCCTGAATACAGTGTACCTCTGGTAAGATACATGTACATTGTCATTGATTGTACATCTCCCTGAATACAGTGTACCTCTGGTAAGATACACGGATACTCAATAATCGTATATATTTCTGGATACAATGTAGATCTGATAAGATACACATACATTGTCAATGATCATACATCTTCCTGGATATAGTATACCTCTGGTAAGATGCATGAACGTTGTCAAGGATGGTACATCTTCCTGGATTCAGGGTTCCCGTGTGTGAAAAGGAATAGGACCCAACGTCATGATATGACTGAACGTTAAATCATATTCACTCACTCACTCACTTCCTGGGTACAGTCAACCTCTGGGAAGATGCACATATATTGTCAATGATCGTACATCTTCCTGGATACAGTGTACCTCTGGTAAGATACTTTGCACATATTGCTTGATACAGTGTAAATCTTGCTAGAGAAAGTGGTCATCTTGACGAAAGCATTGACTGTCTCGCTAGATGCATTTTGCAAAATACATTTCAATCTTGCCAGATATATCATTTAGATCTATTGTATATCTTGCTAGATACTCCTACATTGTTCCTTATATCAGATGAGTTTGGTTACAGGTAGATACATTGTACATCTTGTATTAATATGTCATGGTCTTGTAAAGGCTGCATTCAGACGACTTCTTCAATTCATAGTGGAACTGGAGGATTCTTTAACTATGATTGATCAAAAAGTTAGATTTCTTCTGATTTGGTCAAAGATCAGATGAACCCTGAATATTGCCTATGTTCTATACAGTCAGATCAATGTGAATGTTGCTTCCTATGACAGTGTATTTATTACATATATAAGCCATGGGAAATCAATCCAGCTGTTGTTACAAATGTATTTGCCTGTGTATTTGCCATGTACTATATTTCAAGACGAAGCGTGTTGCAAGTTTATTTCCGTGTAATATTCTTCTGTTTCTTTCTTCCACAGTTGTTCTCCGCTCGTGATCTCTCGGACCATGTGAATAAAATCAGAGATGTCTTACAGGATCCAAATATAGACTGGGAGAAAAGGATAGACCAGGTCAGTAAAGGATAGATCAACTCAGTAAAGGGTAGACCATGTCAGTGTAGGATAGACCAGGTCAGTGAAGGATAGACCAGGCCAGTAAAGGATAGACCAGGTCAGTGAAGGATAGATCAGGACAGTGAGTGATAGATCAGGTCAGTAATGGATAAACCAGGTCTGTAAAGGATAGACCAGGTCAGTAAAGGATAGACCAGGTCAGTGAAGGATAGACCAGGTCTGTAAAGGATATTATTATATGACTGTGTATTTTACTCTTTCTCCATTGGACCAATCGCCGTCACGTGGCTGTCGCTAATTGTCCATATTGACTCCAAAGCGGGTCAATAAATGTGATATTGACTCGGCGTGACGTGTGCGTCTTCTCAGCCAATGAAATTAGCCGTTGGATTGGCCGTCGGTTTACACTGTGGCTGAAGCAGGCTAGAGATCGTGGAGAGCAAAGCAAAATACCTACTATATGTTATAATTTAATTGCTTTCACCAACTTAACGAGAAGGTTACGAGACGTCTGGGTCATATAATAAAACAATTATAGTCTTTTGATATCGGTCAATATGTGTTTTTGTGGACCTGAGAAAACAATATTCACCTCGGCCTTCGGCCTCGGTGAATATTATTTTTTCAGGTCCACAAAAACACATATTGACCTCATCAAAAGACTGTAATTGTATAGACCATGCCAGTGAAGGATAGACCAGGTCAGTGAAGGATAGACCAGGTCAGTGAAGGATAGATCAGGTCAGTGAGTGATAGATCAGGTCAGTGAAGGATAGACCAGGTCAGTGAAGGATAGACCAGGTCAGTGAGTGATAGATCAGGTCAGTGAAGGATAGACCAGGTCAGTGAAGGATAGACCAGGTCAGTGAAGGATAGATCAGGACAGTGAGTGATAGATCAGGTCAGTAATGGATAAACCAGGTCTGTAAAGGATAGACCAGGTCAGTAAAGGATAGACCAGGTCAGTGAAGGATAGACCAGGTCTGTAAAGGATAGACCATGCCAGTGAAGGATAGACCAGGTCAGTAATGGATAGACCAGGTCAGTGAAGGATAGATCAGGACAGTGAGTGATAGATCAGGTCAGTAATGGATAAACCAGGTCTGTAAAGGATAGACCAGGTCAGTAAAGGATAGACCAGGTCAGTGAAGGATAGACCAGGTCTGTAAAGGATAGATCATGCCAGTGAAGGATAGACCAGGTCAGTAATGGATAGACCAGGTCAGTGAAGGATAGATCAGGACAGTGAGTGATAGATCAGGTCAGTAATGGATAAACCAGGTCTGTAAAGCATAGACCATGCCAGTGAAGGATAGACCAGGCCAGTAAAGGATAGACCAGGTCAGTGAAGGATAGATCAGGACAGTGAGTGATAGATCAGGTCAGTAATGGATAAACCAGGTCTGTAAAGGATAGACCATGCCAGTGAAGGATAGACCAGGTCAGTAATGGATAGACCAGGTCAGTGAGGGATAGACCCGGTCAGTAAAGGATAGACCAGGTCCGTGAAGTATGGCCCAGGTCAGTAATTGATAGACCAGGTCAGTAATGGATAGACCAGATCAGTGAAGGATAGACCAGGTCAGCAATGCATTGACCAGGTCCATGAAGGATAGTTCACGCGTTGGCAGTAGATCAACCCCTGTCACAGTTTATATGGCTGCATTGAGTTTTTAAGGCAGACAAAATCTTGCTGGCCAGGTGATGGGTGTGAAAGAAACCCTGAAAGATTGTTCATAGGCTACTGATGGGCCTTTGTTTCCGAGAATTGTACAAGGATATATTTGCCATGTGGGCAGACCCATACGTGCCACGAAAATTTTCCAGATACCAGGCCATCCTTAAAAATATGTTTGTTGGCTGGAACCCGACCCTACCTCAGGAAGTTGGGTCGGTAGGTAGGTAATTTTTTTTTTTTTTTTTAAGGTCAGGTTTTCCTTTCGGGGAGGGTGGAAGAGGTTAATATGATTTTGTCCAGATACCAAGGTCATTTGAATAATACTTTTTATCTGGCAGAAAAATTATTTCACTATAGAAAACAAGGTAGGTATCTTCAAGGTAGAAATAAAGCACGATATTGTTAAATTCAGGCTTGTGTTTTATTTCTTAAAAGACCTCGACATCCTTGAACACCTTCTTCACAATGACTAGTGACACTTTTGCCAAAATTGTGAAATGAAAAGAAAAAAATGCTCTTAGTGTTATACAGAAGGTTGTTCATAACCATTATGAGTCGAGAGAATTACCGCAAATTTTTCAAATAACACCATTACCGCCCGCCCCTTTCGCAAAATATATTATGGTGTGATTTTATTGAACACCTCCAGGCTTACGTACTCCCTTTATTCAGAATAGAAATACATCGTAATTTAATTTACTGACAACAATGAGGCAAATACTAAGTTTCTAACCTGTGATGGGAGCTTTTCATGGAATTTAGTCCGAGGCGGAATTCTGACAAGCGTATTTGATGCCTACATCGGAACGTCAAAATTAAGCTGACGGGTCTAATTTGTCAAGACCGCTGGAGCCACCGGCACTATCCGTCGCTTTATCGGCATAGACGGTTATTGTGTTTTGGTTAAACAACAAAGCAGTACAGATTTTCTGCATTTAGGCGCAGTGAAGTAGAAATCCAAACATCGTTGTTGTTGTATTCGTCAGTCTCAATGTCAGACTCAGAATATGTCGGAATACGGACCCACGAGGTGGTGACAGTCCTAAACATTTCCACGTCGATTCGCGGCAAAGCTCTTTATGACAGATTTTAATAACCAACTGTATTGAAATATTTTCCCCGTCCTGTATTGCTGTTGCCTCTCGCTGTGTTATTGTCCTCTCGTCTCTCCATCAAACGCAAACATAAAACAGAAGGGGGAAAGTCCCACCATATACACGTGGTCGACGAAAAACTGCAATCCCCTACGGACTGGACCATGGAGTATATGACTTCAAAACGTGTGATACACGCTCACATCGCCGACTACTGGAGAGTGAAATACTTCGTGGAGCTGCTTCCTTTTGCTGGGCGAACGTTTTACATACCTTTACCCGAGAGAGAACTTAGGGGAGATAACTCTGATTTTCCAAAATAAAATAAAAAGATGACCGGTCGGAAAATCGGCAAAAAAAGTTTCCAGTCGGCGGATTTTTGGACACTCGGTCGGGTTACGCGCAACAAACTTATTTTTAAGGATGGCCCCATGTTGAATGGTTGTGAAGCATAAAACAGCTACTAACAGGCACATAGCATGATTACACGCTGATGTAACATAGGATACCTGCACCAAATTAGAAGTGAAATGGACTTCTTGCGGTGTGTTTGGATAGTCAAGCTGGATGCCTCCATAAACTGTCCTACATGTAGTTGAGCTTGTAGGTGATTGACTCTGGATGCTACATCTGTTTCCAACATTGACATCATTGTTCTTCATGTAAGAGTGATCTGTACATGCAGGAATTCTCCAACTACTGTCTATGTAATGATTTTTGTGAGAGAGAGAATTTTTGAGCAGAGTTTAGCATTAAGCCCTGATAACTGAAAAATTCATCAAACGAAGATGTCATATTTACAGAGATTGCAACCATCCTGACGCGATGTCATATTTATGTTTCTCTTTGCTTGACATTTCAGCTGAAGATAGTCAGATCGTTAGTGTTACAAGGGGCTGCAGATTATGATGACTTCTTATATTCATTACGTGCACTGGAGCCAGCCTTAATGGCTTCTGTCAAAGATCTCCGCTCCCAGGTCGTACGGGAAGCATGCATTACTATTGCGTGAGTATATACACTTTGTTCCAGGAGATACTGGACCGTATCCCATGGGGTTCCCGGGTGTGAAAAGGAATAGGATCCAACGTCATGATATGACTGAAATGTAGTGAACGACCTTAAATCATATTCACTCGCTCGCTCAAATCTTTCCTTCAGTAGAGCTGGCAGTGAGGATTGGGTATACATGTAATCATCTACAGGGTGCAAATTTTTCTGTTGTAGACCAGTCCACAAATAGTGCTGTACAGTATATGGTATATGTCTGACATAAAAAATTATTATACATGTTCTTAAGAGGCTTAGCATCTTCTTTGGTTTCAAAAAAAAAAAAAAATGAACTCCACATGATATAACAGGCCTCGTCATAGGCGATTGAACCAGTTGATAGCCTGCTGATTGCATAAACTTGATTTTGGGAGAACAGATTTCCAATCACCTATAATTTCAGCCTATCAATGTTACACATTTGAACTGTCCTTTATCACCTGTCATCAGTTAGATTATTAGTGAAGACTCAGGAAAAATTCTACCAGTACCAGAAAGAAATACTGACATTGCCGGGGGCTGTTGTCTATTTTGTTGTTGTATCTCGCACCCTTATATATTATTGTCCTGTAGAATGCAGGTGCACTCAGCTGGTCGCCCTGTTCGTTGATGATATGCCAGGGCCTACATGATCTGTGGCAGTGGATCTATGGTACACTTGCTAGTTACTCTTGCAAAGTTCTGTTTTTAGTTTTCATTTTGGAATAAATGATGATTTGACTATTATTTGGGAAAACTAACTGCGGTCTTATGTCGAAAAGTGACAGTCATCTTGAACATCGTGCAAGTAAAAAAACTTGCGAGTCGGTGAGGAGACCAGTCACATGTATAATCCGGACTAATCAAGTTTACGGAATCTTTCACACTGCCTGAGGGCGCATCTGAAATTTTCTTCAAGCTTGAACATACACCTACAGTGGAGTTCATGGTCACGAGATTGCTAACAAAATAGACATCTCTGATTTTCATTGTAGAACCTTTGCTATTTATTGTTTTATACTATTTCAACACATTTAATAAAATACATGGGTGAGTTCTGGATGATTGATCGTACATTTCACAGTACTTTGTTAATGTTTTTGTCAAAATTGCAACCAGGTTCCCTAAGTTGTTTGAAAAACAGACACATAAATTATGCAAATATCACGATGTCTTCCATGCATGATTGACTTATTGTATTTCCCTAGACTTCCAGACTGGCATGTGCCATTTTTCTGAATTTATTTTTATCGTGAGGCATTGGCACTATTTATTTTGTACCATGCGTGAGCCTGGATACATTGTGACAACGTACATTTACAAATGTTTCCTAGGCGATCAATTCAGGTGATCCAATTATCACCTTGAATTTCATGGGGCACTCAAAAAATCGATCACCTCGGAAAATCGGGGATCGATGTTTTGATTAACCCGATTATTCTTAGGACGCGACCTGTATAATACATGTACATGTAGAAGTTTGAAGAATGATTTATATACACTGTCACTGCATCATATTTTATGCTTTAGTTTGGTTGATGTAAAGACCTGCCAATACTTGAATGGTTTTCCATATACAGGGTTTGAATTTTGCTGTATATGCTAATGATGTAAAGGATAGAGAAGTTGTAACAATCCACATGTGTTATTTTCTTCTTCTTGCAGATATCTTGCACAGCAGCTTGGTAACAAGTTTGACCATTTTGCTGAGATGACCTTGCCTAGTCTGATAAATCTCATTCCTAACTCAGTCAGGGTCATGGCCAGCTCGGGCATTGTCACCTTTAGGTTTATTATACAGGTACGTCTTATCCTCAATCTCATTAATAACTCAGTCCGGGTCATGGCCAGCTCGAGCATTGTCACCTTTAGGTTTATTATACAGGTACGGTCTTATCCTCAATCTCATTAATAACTCAGTCAGGGTCATGGCCAGCTCCGGCATTGTCACCTTCAGGTTTATTATACAGGTACGGTCTTATCCTCAATCTCATTCCAAACTCAGTCAGGGTCATGGCCAGCTCTGGCATTGTCACCTTTAGGTTTATTGTACAGGTACGGTCTTATCCTCAATCTCATTAATAACTCAGTCAGGGTCATGGCCAGCTCGGGCATTGTCACCTTTAGGTTTATTATACAGGTACGGTCTTATCCTCAATCTCATTAATAACTCAGTGAGGGTCATGGGCAGCTCGGGCATTGTCACCTTTAGGTTTATTGTACAGGTACGGTCTTATCCTCAATCTCATTAGTAACTCAGTCAGGGTCATGGCCAGCTCGGGCATTGTCACCTTTAGGTTTATTATACAGGGTGTTCCAGAAGTCTTGGTCACATTTTGACATTGAATATATTGAAAACTATTGAGGATATACAAATGCATATGGCAACATCATTAGCATTACACAAAACTTAATGACTTTCATTTTCAAATGGTACCAGTTTCATCTTACTACCATTCATGGCTCAGCAGATACGAGGATTTGAAATGTGACCAAGACTTCTGGAACACCCTGTACAGGTACGGTCTTATCCTCAATCTCATTAATAACTCAGTCAGGGTCATGGCCAGCTCGGGCATTGTCACCTTTAGGTTTATTATACAGGTACGGTCTTATCCTCAATCTCATTAATAACTCAGTCAGGGTCATGGCCAGCTCGGGCATTGTCACCTTTATGTTTATTATACAGGTACGGTCTTATCCTCAATCTCAGTAATAACTCAGTCAGGGTCATGGCCAGTAATAACTCAGTCAGGGTCATGGCCAGCTCCGGCATGGTCACATTTAGGTTTATTATACAGGTACGGTCTTATCCTCAATCTCATTAATAACTCAGTCAGGGTCATGGCCAGCTCGGGCATTGTCACCTTTAGGTTTATTATACAGGTACGGTCTTATCCTCAATCTCATTAATAACTCAGTCAGGGTCATGGCCAGCTCGGGCATTGTCACCTTTATGTTTATTATACAGGTACGGTCTTATCTTCAATCTCAGTAATAACTCAGTCAGGGTCATGGCCAGTAATAACTCAGTCAGGGTCATGGCCAGCTCCGGCATGGTCACATTTAGGTTTATTATACAGGTACGGTCTTATCCTCAATCTCATTAATAACTCAGTCAGGGTCATGGCCAGCTCGGGCATTGTCACCTTTAGGTTTATTAAACAGGTACGGTCTTATCCTCAATCTCATTAATAACTCAGTCAGGGTCATGGCCAGCTCGGGCATTGTCACCTTTAGGTCTATTATACAGGTACGGTCTTATCCTCAATCTCATTAATAACTCAGTCAGGGTCATGGCCAGCTCGGGCATTGTCACCTTTAGGTCTATTGTACAGGTACGGTCTTATCCTCAATCTCATTAATAACTCAGTCAGGGTCATGGCCAGCTCGAGCATTGTCACCTTTAGGTTTATTATACAGGTACGGTCTTATCCTCAATCTCATTCCTAACTCAGTCAGGGTCATGGCCAGCTCGGGTATTGTCACCTTTAGGTTTATTATACAGGTACGGTCTTATCCTCAATCTCATTAATAACTCAGTCAGGGTCATGGCCAGCTCGGGCATTGTCACCTTTTGGTTTTTCATACAGGTACGGTCTTATCCTCAATCTCATTAATAACTCAGTCAGGGTCATGGCCAACTCGGGCATTGTCACCTTTATGTTTATTATACAGGTACGGTCTTATCCTCAATCTCATTAATAACTCAGTCAGGGTCATGGCCAGCTCCGGCATTGTCACATTTAGGTTTATTATACAGGTACGGTCTTATCCTCAATCTCATTAATAACTCAGTCAGGGTCATGGCCAGTTCGGGCATTGTCACCTTTAGGTTTATTGTACAGGTACGGTCTTATCCTCAATCTCAATAATAACTCAGTCAGGGTCATGGCCAGCTCGGGCATTGTCACCTTTAGGTTTGTTATGCAGGTACGGTCTTATCCTCAATCTCATTCCAAACTCAGTCAGGGTCATGGCCAGCTCGGGCATTGTCACCTTTAGGTTTATTATACAGGTACGGTCTTATCCTCAATCTCATTCCTAACTCATTCAGGGTCATGGCCAGCTCAGATTGTCACCTATGTTTATTATACAGGTGACGTCTTATCCTCATTTCTGTATTTCTGTATTTCTGTATAGTCCCCTGATACCAGTGGATATGCCTCCTGATGATCTCAAGTACATTTTCAATAAGATTTAGCATCATACTTAGAGAAAATCATATCAAAGTTTGTCTGAATTGGGGAGTTTTCTGTAGTTTTCATTACTTTGGGTATCTGTAACCGTAACCAATATGGGATTTGTGATATATCGCTCCAGGCTGATCCTAACTTTAATTTGAAGAAGCCTTAGGAGGGATATTATATAGATCTACTGTAGGCAATGCACAGTTCCACTTCCAGGATTTATAAACTTTTTCCCATTGTGTCGGAACATTTATATATTTATATATATATATATATACCGAAAAGGATGAAAAGGCATTTGTATACATTTGCTCTGCTTGTATTGTTGCATGTCAATAGTCATCAAATGGTCAGACGTTCTTCTTATATTTACAGTACACTCATGGAGCCAGGTTAATTCCTATTATCATTGGCTGTTTAACTTCCAAGTCAAATATCATCAGAAGGTAAGTACTTGTGGACATATAAGTAACTTATGCTTATGCTCAGTTTTGCAATCTGAATTAGTATATTTTTGCTTAGGTTTGCAATCTGATTAGTAACTTTTGCTTAGTTTTACTATGTGATGTTCTAAATATGCGGTTGAGTATTTATAAACACAATCACGCTTCTTCGCAAACTTGTCTGAGCTGTCGTCCGCCCCCAACCCCTGCCTTAGTTTGTCTCAACAGAATTGTCTTTCCATTTCAGGTATTGTTTCGAGTTTTTAAATCACATACTTCATATGTGGCCCACACACATCCTGGAGAAGCACATAGCAATCTTACAGGATTGCATTAAACGGGGGATCAGTGATGCGGACTCTGAGGCCCGGGTATTTGCCAGAAAGTGAGTTTGCATTCATCTCCGTTTCAGCATTTACATTTTCTGTGCATTTTAAATATAAAAGAAATCCATGAACTAAGAAGTATAGTCTCACACATTTGAGTGCTGACAACAGATCCTCTAGTTTCTATGCAAGATTTAATATCAGGGTTCATACGGGTCCTGGATTTTCTTGATTTCCTTGAATTTTGAGAAAATAAATTCCAGGACCTGGAAATCCTAGAATTCTGAGCATATTTGTAAAGAGTCCTGAAAAAGTCCTTGAATTTTATTGTCCTCTCTCCTCCCAAATTATCTGCCACAATAAATTACTGGAATTTCATTAAAACAAGCTGAATTTAGTCAGATCTGTATGAAATGTGATAGTTGAAATACATATTCATTTCATTCGAATGTACATGGTTGAATTTGCTGAATGAAGCATAGTAAAAGGTGTTAAAAAATGTTCAGGAAAATTCAGTTGAAGGTCCTGGAGAAAGGTTGTATGGACCTGGACAAGTCCTGGAATTTTGTCTTTCACAAAAGACAGGGACCCTGCAATATCCACCGTGACTTGATAGCTCGGACTTCATAGAATTTTCCAGCTGTAAAGTTGTGATGCACATGTTTACTCTGGGTATGAAATAAATCTGTTGGGTTTACGCTTCATTTGTTCAGGGCATTTTGGGGTTTCGCTGACCACTTTAGAGATCAGGCCGACGCCCTTCTCAACAACTTGGACCCATCAAAGAAGAAGATGTTAGAAGGGGAACTGAGTAACTCTTCCAGTAATAACTCCATTAACAGTACAGACAGTTCTAAACTCCCCAAAACAAAGTCTGGGAACCGTTCTCGCTCAGCCAGTATTGACCGGGCCAGTGATGTCCTAGAGTAAGTACAATACATTGAGACTAAGTCTGGGTACCGCTCACGATCGCCCAGTATTGACCGGGCCTTGATGTCCTAGATTAAATACAATACATTGAAACCGAGGATTATTCTCTCATCCACATTGATTCCAGGTTAAGATTTTCTTGTTAAGTTTCAGTGCAACAACTTTACAATCAACAGATTTGTATCAAGGGAGATAGTGATCAGTGTGTGCGATAGAACCATTAACAATTTGTTCTCTTTATAATGACTCTTCAAGCCTGAACACTAGCATGGCACATTGTTATCAAACCTCCTTAAAAAAAAAAGAAAAGAAAAAAATAGAATGTTCCATTAGCATGGTTACACACTTATGATGATGGGACATACCTATTATGTGGATGGGATCCTGTTACAGTGACATTGTTGAGCTTTTACTTACATTTTCTCACTTGCACTTTGATAGTCGTGCTGCTCCGAGAAGAACAGCGATACCAAAAACAACGAGCCCAAAGACAATAGATCTGACAGGTATGTTTGATAACGTGACCACTTGTATGTTGTGACTGCCCCTCATGGTGCTAATGTTGCTGGTATACTTATTGTGGATCATTATGTCAGTCTATTGTTCACCTCTTATTTATTTGATATGTATTATATTTTCCTATGATAACTATTTGTATGGTTCAATGAAGTGATGCTAAGGATTGCAATGGCCCATAAGTTACCAGGGGTGTTCCAGAAAAATATACATGGATTGGGGCGAAGACCACTATTTCTGGCCCCCAACCATTCATATACCATTTTCACCATCTTTCTAATATTGGAAGACTGTGAAACACCCACCAACCACTCATATACCATGCTGAATTGTCTCACCCCAGTCCCCCATCCTTTGTTTTCTGGAACAGCCCCAAGGACATCAGCCAATATATATGAAACTTCTTGTCTTCAATACATATTACTGAACATTTAAAATATTGTTGATATTCAATAATAGACATTATTTGTTGTTTGATATAAGCATGTCAGTTTATTTTTTGTCACACCAATTTGTTGCAATGTCTCGTACTAATTATGTCAATCTGATTAAAATCAGATCTAGCAATTGCTTTCCTACTAGATCTGACCATTTTTATATGTGAAGGTTCTTCTGTACCAGCCTTGTTGCTGAGTTAGAGACAGCACCCATGGAACTTCCTTGCTGCTCAATACTAAGCTGAAAGTCACTTGACATGCAGGATCAGGGCTTTCCTCACACATTTGTCTATTACCCACAAACTTCAACACAAGTGATGGTTGTGTTGATTTTTCAATGATGATGTAGATCTGCTTTTAATCAGATTGTAATTATGTTGATCAACATTTCCATGTTCCATGTAACAATGTGCAATGTTGTGATGTACATTTCACAGAGCTTTGTCACATTCTCTTCACAATCTATGTTAGCAATGCTGCACTTATATGTCTGTGTAGTAAGCACTCCATGTACGTATTATAACATTGACTAGACTAATCCACTGAACCGCTGACTTAGTGTTTATGTTCAACTGCTGAACAGTTGATCTAATTGGTGAACATTTACACATCCCCAGTAATACACCAAAATTAGCAGCTCTCTTACTACAAAGTTCAGGGGTGAGTGAGTAGTAGGGTTTAACATCGTTTTCAACCGTGTTTCAGTCGTATCACGGCGGTCCCTACATGTGCCAGAACACGAGAGTGCTCACAGTTCCTATTACCCTGGACACTACTGATCAGCTAAGCCAGTGCAGCACCTGGTCACCCATCCAAGTATTGACCGAGCTTAACGTTGCTTAACTTCGGTGATCTGACGAGAACTGCACTCCAAAGTTCAACATAAATGCCATGTTGGTACAAGGGCTTTCCAAAAAATAGATCTAGTCCCTATATAAGGGTCTGGAATTTCTCATAAATTATGGATATTTTGCTCAAAATCTTTGGAAGTTTCTACATGTATTTCATATGAAAAAGTGCCGATAATGAATTCCAACTAAATGAATTTGAGGTGGGAGGGGGAATTCTTCCACATGTGGAGTGGATCTTTTTTTGGAAAGCCCTTGTTTGTTCCAAGAGGACGTTTGATGTTGAAATTCATTGACTCGGTGTTTCACTGCTGCATTTGAAACATGAAAAATAAGTGTTGGTGATTGCTAGGTTTGGTGTATTACTCATCTGGAGAGACCACAGATCTCAATAGTGTGGCTTGGGCATGTGTAAATGTAAATTTCTGGTAGGTTTTCTGTCCGTCATTGATCAGCTTTGGAATATACAGCATGACGCTGATGTTTAATCAAGGTCCAGATACTTGGGCGTGCCTGAATATTGCACCCACCGTAGAAAGAGTCCAAAGGCTACAACCTATGTAGAACATTGGTTCATGTTTGAGTGTCATGATCACGCTCAAATGATGCCAAACATCATAGTTGGACATCTTGATAAATGATCAAACCTCTAAAAAATGCATCACATCTTTAAATTATAATGTACCAATGGTGGTTTCTGGTGGTCTCTGATGGGTTCATTTTGGATTAATCCTGTACATGAAAACACTCCTCTACGTACCAGCGCTTTGAATAGGAGGTTAACATGTACAGACCTCTCTAACAAGGATATCTAATCTTTTCGAAACTAGATGCGATGTTAGTAACTGTAACTTTCAAGCTTCGATCAAGTGTCAAGATCTCCATATTTTGTGGTAGACATAGTTTGTTGAAAATGATTGATAAATCTGTGTTGTTTGTCACAATATCTATTATATCTCTGCACAAGTTCTGTACTAATTTCTACCTTCTGAAGAGCACAATTAATGTCCTGTTATTGCACACCACTAATTAACTATTGAATCACACCCTTCCCTCCAGTACCACCACTCCTCCCTTCAGCACCACCACCCCTCCCCCCAGCAGCACCACCACCCTCCCCTCCAGCACCACCACCCTCCTCTCCAGCACGACCATCCTTCCCTCCAGCCCTCTATACAGAGTGATTAAATTTTATGAGAAACTGTTGGATTCCCACAAAATATTTTGTGGGAGCGCTGATGGGAATCTGATTCTCAGATTGCCGTGGAAAAACAAACCCTGCATCCCTCCCCCAGCACCAGGACCCTTTCCTCCAGTGCCACCACCCCTCCCTTCAGTACCACCACCCCTCCATTCAGCACCACCACCTTTCCCTCAAACATCACCACCCTTCCCCTAGCACCACCACCCTGACCACCTGAAGTGACATTGCAGCAGTTAGCCACAGTTCACTGTATATTGAAATTTCAATTATTTTTTTATTCCTACGAAGTAGGCTACAGATCGCAAATTGTCCGGTAATGAGTGAGTGAGTGAGTCAGTCCATCCGAATCCTTTCGTCGGCAAAATAAGGAGAACCGTTGACATTAGAACCTTGATTTTTGGCATGAACGTGCATTACGGCATTGTTACCAGCAAGTTCTGAGTTGACCGAATTCTGATTAAAATTCGATTTATAATTATTTTTTTTATTATTTATTGATGGCTCAGCGAGTACACTGTCATGCCCATCGGGAACCCTTGGCTGTATGTTTCACTGTATATATAACACAGTGGTGGGATATGCCATCCGTAATTGTTTTTATGAAATAGAAAATGCTAATTTTTCCATCATTTGTTAGTGCATTTATCTACACCGCTATGCCAGCCTCAATACACACAATTCAGTATATTGTTATAGATATATGTAAACTGTGGCCTTTAACGTGTATCCTATTTCACATCCAAACATTTCATCACTCACCACATCAGGCTTCAAATTCAGGTCAAATTACCCATTGATGGTGAAATATCCTACATCAACCAATTAAGTCAGCCTAGTGCAATAACCCAGCAGAAGAAAGAAAGATGTGGTATCATCCCTCAGATTAGTCTGTGTGAGCGACAATGATAAAAGTTTACTGAGGGTGAAACAAAGCCATGACGGCATGTTTAAAGGGTCTTCTTTTGGTAGAATTTAACTAGATAAAGTAACTTTGATCATGATGTGAAAATATGATAACTTGAGTTTTTTTTGTACCTCTTGAATATTGACTATATATCACACTTGGATATAATTTAAACAAAAAATTACATGTGTAAACAAAATATGTCTAAATTTTTCTTGTCATTTCAAATCTTGATCCATTTTGATTCCTTGATTAGGGGATACAGAATCACTGCCACGGAGTGTGTGGTGTGTCACAGCAATGCAATTCCGATTCACACAACGAAGCTGAGGTGGTTTAACGTTTATCAATGAAGAAAATCACCGATCAACCGCCATAGAATATAATGTGAAACAAGAAAACCGGAATAGTACATTCATCAGATTGCCGATACCCAAAATGTGTTGTCTCATATATCTAGATAACAACGTGATGTAGAGACGATATTTATTCGTCTTTGTACCGGTTATGCTCAGGAGAATGACATAGAATCATTATTATCTTGTGCAGAGAAGGTGTTGGTCTTGAGTTGAATTACCGTAAACTACATAAATGCTACCTTTCTACTGTAGTACTATATATAAAAATTTGTTGTATTGTTGGGAAAATAATGTGATTCAAAAAGTTGTTTTGATCCTGGACAAGGGCACTGAAAACCATTAAAGAGATGTAAATATATTTTCACACGTAAAGCTTGAAATCTACTGAACCTTTATTATTCAATCTGTTTCCTTTAGTTAAAAAATTGTCAAATTAAATCGGCGATCGTTATTTAATTTTGGAATGAAGGCGCATTAGAAGACTGTTACCAACAAGTTCTGAGCTGACCTACTTTTGGTGAAAATTCCTGGAGATTTTTGATGAAAATCACTGGCGATTCTGACTTGGGCGGTGCCCATCTTAATATAGGCAGGATTTCAACTGGGGGTGGGGATTTCCACGAGTTCAGTTCGCGTTCGAGTCCTAATGCCTACTCTACTTCGTAGGTCCTGTGACGTTAGTCACACTGCTCATGTCTGAAAGTGCCGCTATTAAAATTGTATGTATCTCTCACATCATGTTCATGTAGAGTACAATTTTTCCCCACAATCAGTACATGAGTTTCACCATACATGATAATTACTTGATCTTGGGAAGTGCATTAATTTTCAGACTATTATAGGGATGTCGCGAATTTGTTGGACGATAGGAGTTGTGAAGTGACCGAGAGCCTGATATGACATTAAGGTCCCAAGGGCAGATCACAAGTCGTATTGCTCGAACAAACTTGTGACAGTTATTGTTATCAATATGTATGGAATTCTCACAGGTATTTAGCATTAACGCATTTCATTGTAGTTGGATCTTTGCAAATCAGTTTTAAAATATTATATTTATTTTCATAAGTCCATCAGGCTGGTGCTCTGTCAGATGTTGAACAACCAAGCATTATGGCTTCTGATGCCAAAATCTACTGTTATTCCATATTCCATTCATTTTGTTAATGTAATATATTTTTCTGTCAGTTTTACAAATACTTTCACAGGTGTTCTTCATGGATAAAGAAAAGTTTCGATGATATGCAGGTCATTCATGATTGTGGCTCGCACCTGATTTTTAAATTTACACACACAGATGAAAGTATGCCATACTTTCTGTTTATCTATTTCAGGACCAATAACACCATTGTTGGACTAGTTCTCTGGTTGTCAGTTGGCTTTTTCATAGATAATTCCATGCAAATTGGTAATAATTGGGAGATATAGTAATTAAGAACCTGATGTAATGGTATGAACCATCATTTCTCCTGACTCAGGGGATGATCAACTGTATTAGGTAGGCTACATTAATACTCACAAATTATAGAAAAATACTTGGGGAAAAGAGGTCAGTTTAGATCTTTGAAAGTCCTGGAACAATGAATTCTGTTAGCATGATTGAATTATAGCTAAGTGCTTCATGACATGATCTGATGACTAACTGCTTCTTGTCACTACAACCCTGGCCTGTTTTCACTGAATGTTGTACCCATTGTTATGTATGTATTTTGTCCTCCCATCCCTCAGATTTGGATGTGGATGGTGGCCATCACCCAGCCACTGAAGGTAAGCTGCCAAGGTCGTAATCTTTGACCTCCGGTCGTAACCTTTAACATATGGCTGCTGTGTTGTGTCCGCTTGGCATATATTCATACCCTGTACATATCCACATTCATGCTGATATATATCAAACCTTATTTATCAATCATATATCCACTCCCTGACTTCTCAGACAATGATTTATTAATGCAGTTTTGGTAGATTTAAAAAAACAAAATGAACATTTTTTTATTTCTCATATTGTTGGATTTAGCAATTTGAGTGTTTTCTAAGAAAACAGCACAAAGTGTCCTGTGAAAACAGCACAAAGTGTCCTGTTTTAAAGGTTTTTTTTCCAAATTTCTAATGAATCATGCCAGAAAATTGAGAGATTGAACCAAATGATAGCAAGTATATTTAGAAGTGTTACTAGAATGGATCAGTCTTGTCTGAGAAGTCCATCCTGGTTACTTCAACTGTTCACCTTTATTCCTCTCCCTGATCATGCTGACTAACTCCCTTTGTCTTGTGTTTACTTACCATTTTCTTATCATAATATCTTTATTTTTAAAGAGTCAAGCTGTCTTACTTGCAGCGCCTGGTGGATTTGCTTCCTATATATATATATAGCGATTTCTATCCTCTTGCATCTTGTGACCTTTCAATACAACTAATGAAAGGTTTCTTGCATGAAAATTATTCTACCAAGTGCATGGATATTCATGGTGGAACACATTAAGGTGCTTCATACAAAATCTTATCACTAGGCCCTGATGAAGAAAACAGCTTGACCCTGTTAAATTTTCACTATGATTTGATATTCTTTTCTCTTCACAACCTAATTTTCACCATTCTATCCTTCACGATCCTGTTGCAGTGCGGTCAATTAGAAACTCTCCTCTCGGGAGATCAAACAGTGATGTACACCTCGCTCCTGGCTCCGCTAAAAAAATACGCTCCAACTCGTCGACAGCGGCACCGTACCTGGTCGCTGGCTCGACCCGCTCACTGCGTAAGGACTAACCAACACTCATCAACATCTCTTACATCTGTTAAACTACCTCTCATGCTGATGGAGATTGATTTTAAAGTACATTGTATAATTAATCGAGAAAGGGGGATTCAGAGAGCAGAGGTACAGTAGCAAAAGAAATAAATAAAGATGACAGAAAACCAACTTTATTCTGGCCATTGGTAGCTCAATTTGTTTTGTGTTTTTTGTGATCAGTGAAACGTCTTTATTCAATTCAGTCAAATTCAACTCTAGTCTTCCTTGTTCCATTGTATACCCTATTCTGTAACAAATCTGCAGCATGGCGATATTCACACTTGCCTTGCCCTACTCCAAGATACCTCAAATGTGCATCATCACACTGGGCTGTATTAATAACCCAGACACCTGGGAACCTGGCTTATGAGATTAACCTGGATAACCTTGCTGTCTTTATTGACAGTGAGATATTTAACCTGCCTTCCCCATTTGAACTATCTGTCCAAATTTCTCAAGTTCTAGGTATTTGTGACAAATATATTATGACAGAAGCAACAGGAACTATCCTTTGAATTTTTAGTGACATATGGTTTACATTCTGGAATTCATTTTCTTTTCTAGATAATTTATTTATTCAATTTTCATTCACTTCAATACCTATATTTACATAGTTACTATCACTGTCTGATACTAGATCATATATTATACTCATACAAGGTAGTTCTATCATTGATACTCTATCCTTTCTCTTTCATTCTTCAATTTAAAACTGATTTAATTTCGTACTACTTGGTGATTCTAGCTCAGTATATTTATTATTTTTATGCACGACATCAGCTTCAAGTTGGTTGCTAAAGTGGAGTTGTACATGATGTGAAGAGGTACATGTATTTACACTGTAGAACCTGACCACTGTACTACAGACCCTAAGTCTACCCTATCTCTGTTATCATTCACCAAATCTTACAGATCAGCTACAGCAATGTTTGCTATAATTTTCACACACACATGTTGAAAATATGGCATTTTATCTATTGTACTTTAAATAATAATGTTGACATGGAGATGTGCTCAATATTGTATACATGTACATGTCTGTTGAAAACTTGTCTTCACTACTGTGAAGTGTTATGTAGAGATATTCTGATGAACTTATCCATTTTCCTGATCTGCTCTTGTGGAGTTCTACAGTGTATGTACATGCAACCAAAAGCTATTGTCTGATGCTTACAGTTGTCCAAATTTTAAGCTTAAATTATTCTGTATTTTCTCGCCACTGTTACTTGTTAGCATACAGAGTGTTTGAGTAAGTAAAGGTAGATTAGTTTAACAGTTAGGTCACACGGATCAAGGCTGGTCTGTAGGTATTAATAGGAGATTGTCCTTTCAGCGCGGTCGGCGAAGACTCCAAAAGCAGGCTCAACTGTTTCCAGTTTAGTGTCTCCAGACAGGGGGAGACCACGCACAAAAATTGGTGTGTCACAGTCCCAACGTAAGTCCTCTCTTCCTCTCTGCATGTCCTGTAGTCCTAGTTCATGTTTACTCGTAAAACTATGTTGGGAAGGGGAGATAACCTTTCACCTCTCGCCCATAATCCGGCTCTGCAATCCTGGTAGTTCACAAAGAACAGTGGAAGGGGAGGTAACCCTTCTTCTGTAATCCTTGTCCACACAGAACAGTTTGAAGGGAGATGATCCTTCACTTGGCATCTGTCATCTCCCCAGACCAGTGTGCAGGAGGGGAGATAACCCTTCATCTTCTCTGTGCCCTCTTTAGTATTCACTGTTGGTGACATTCATTCTGGCAATCCTCCTTGTGTCATCAGAAGGCACAAGACTGGGTAATGGAGAAACACTTCATGATGTGGCATTGAAGAAAATTTTTCTGTCTTAGGTGGCACGTTTAGTTAGAAGTAGTGTCTGTTCTCGCAATCATGCCTTTCGTAGTTCCATTGGTTTCCGGGCTCCTTTTTGTCATCTGTCATGTATTCCTTTTTTCATGTCTTTATATGGCTGTCGAGGCAGAGATTTCTGTATCAAGTTGTTCATGTGGGAACTGGGTGATATATATAATTTTTCTTTACATACTTGCACTAGACCCATCACCCCCTCTTCGAAATTAGCCCTCTTGTAGTTTAATTACACATCTGATGTTTAATTTAAGGGAACCTTCAAGTATGACTGAATATTAAAAACTTCTCTATATATACCTTGCTGATCTGGAAATATCACTTTCTATTGTCTTGGACCAAGTGATTAAGTATTGAATTACAGGTAAAAGTCTTTTCTCCAGCAATATAAAATCAATTGATATATCCAGGTAGGAAGCAACCAGACTAGACTCAATACCCCAAGAATAACAAGGACGTCTATGTTGTTGTTGGCTCAGGCTAAATAGCAATGACAACTTGTTAATGGCAGTATTCCACCATTATTGTAGTATTACTAGAAGGAACAGTTATTTAACTTTTTTTTAAGTCTTAGCTATTTTTAGTTAATTCCATGTTGGAAATGTATTAATACACTTGCACCATGATATATTATGAGCTTTTGGTACACAGTCTGTGACCTAACTTTACAACATGTGGGGGACTCGAGTACAGTTTGGTTGTGAAGTTTTTTTTGTTTTTTGTTTTTTTGTTTTTTTTTTTCAGTTTGGTTGTGAAGTTGCATGCTGGTGATGGTGGTTGCCATGATGGTGTACATTATAGACCAGGCTTAATCATCTAATCCTCTGTTGCGATCACAATTTTATCATCACATTTATCATGCTTATATCATGCACCCCGCATAATGTGCCATTGTGTCGCCCTGCCAACAGTACATGTTTTGAGGTATTACTTTTCAGGTTTCCTTAAAGGTTTTCAGTAGTAATATGAAGAAAGCTTCGTACTGTACCCTGGTTCTTAATTGTGTAAAATAGTTTCTGGTTCGCTGTCTGTAAAATGCCTGTACTCGTTTTAATGGTTAAATGACAACTTTGGTTATATTCATTTTTCGATAGATGAAGTATATATGTGACATGTAGCCGAAATGCTCCTTTGATATGATTGCAATTTTGATAGTACATGTTTATGGTTTGCAAGGGCTGATTCTACCTGAATATTTTATGAATATGCTCAATGCAAAACCTTATTAGAAAACTCACTCATATTTTGCTTTTGCTACTTTTTGTATCTAAAACTACAAATTTGAACTCCTTTTGGCACATCCAAGAGCTCTGATCAGTTTACAGTACACATGGCTGCAGATGATCATGATGTATATGTAAATTTGAATCCTAAATAAAGAAGAGCCCTTCCATTGCCCATATAAAAGTTTAATAAACCAGGTATAGCAAGGGCATATTGGGTAATCTTATCTGGTCTCTCACTTCATTACACAGCCAGTTCAAGATCAGGCTCGCCATCGTCACGTCTTAGTTACATAACGCACACGACTGGGAGGACGGACGCTATCACGCCCCACAGCGCCCGTACGTCTGGTATTCCTCGGAGCCAGGGTGCCAGTCGGGAAACCAGTCCCAACAGATTGACTGGAACGCTGGGTAAGCTGGTTACTATTTGTTAGATGGTGATTGGCACCATTGCAGTCTAATACACAACCGGGTAAACAACAACAACAACAGCAGGCATGGGGCTAAATGGAATAAAACACTGGTGTACACGTTTAACATACTACATTTTACAACCAACCAATTAGATCATAATAATAATAATATAGTAGAATTGTGTAACAAGTAGACACTACATTATCGTATAAAGGTACTAATTAAGACTTATTAACTTTGGGGTACCCCAGGTCGTGATAAACACACTCCCCGGGGTACCCGTAGGTTGGGACTGCCCAGAAGTCAGGGGGCTAGTCGGGAAACTAGCCCATCCAGGTTAACAGGCACTTGGGGTAAGGTTGTCTAGCACGCAAGGTGCACCAGGCACAGGCTGTCTTCTGGTGACTTTGTTTGGCTCTCTGTATGGACCATATATAGCCTAACATTTCTGCCTCCTTTATCTGCATGCAGTGATGCCTCGAGTTTTCAAACTTTTTATATTTTCAAAAGAACTTTACCAGTTACATATATTCATCCTGTTACAAGATTTGATGCATGATGTTCTGCTCACAACCGTTAACTTTGTAAGTTATTCTGAACACACAAAACAAGTTCATTGGAAGATGTCAAACTTTTGTATCTGGCATACCATTAGTCATATTTACGTTAGTTCACTCTTCTTACACCCTGGCCTCCATTGGATCTGTCCTGTCACAAACCTACCTTCCTTCTTATCAATAGTGAAAGTGAAATGGACACATTCCTGCAGTATTATAGAAGATTTCTTCATAGATTCCTTCTTACATCACCTGAATTCCAGACCTATCAACACTCATGCATTCGGCTTCAGACTCGTGCATTTGACATCTATCGCAAGCTCGCATGCAATTACGTCCAAATTTCACAGTTTCAGGAGCTTGTAATCCTAGCTGGATATACTCAAATCTCACACCTTGGCAAAACTAAAAATTGAGAGGTCTGGAATGCACTTTCCTAAATATTGTAAATATATAGCACCTACCACTCTCACCTGTAGAAGTTGATTCCTGTAGAGAGACAAGACATTGATACTCCACCACTCCTATGTTTGGGTATAATAAACCTTTGAGGAAAGGATACCATAGAACATATATCAAACTAACGGCATGGAGCATGCTTTAGAGAAAATATCTGCTACAGTTCTGTACTAACACCAAAGATGATTGTAACCAAATGTATTAAACTTTTTAATGCTTGAGATTTATTGCTTCTATTCATTCAGATATGCATTTTCATATTCCTGTAATTTCTTCCTACATCTTAGCAATATATTCTTGAATGTGTCACGAACTAAGCGTGAGTAAGACAATAGCAGTGTGTGTATGCTAGGTGGTTAAACTCACTCTTGGACAGTGTCTTGAGGATTTCATGTTAATATATAGATACATGTACATGTAGTCTATTCATCATCTTCTACATTATCTTCAATTCTCTTCTTGCATACAGCTGACGATTCGGAACTAAAAATGATCATGCTCATTCTAGCACATATTCCGTAACAACTATTATAAACCAAACTGATCGATTTTCCC
The DNA here is from genome assembly GCA_036873755.1 of Hanleya hanleyi. Classification (NCBI taxonomy): domain Eukaryota; kingdom Metazoa; phylum Mollusca; class Polyplacophora; order Lepidopleurida; family Hanleyidae; genus Hanleya; species Hanleya hanleyi. The sequence continues at coordinate 68,897 of JAVTVY010032000.1, read as the reverse complement.
CTCATAATGGTGACACTTCCGAGATAGTTATCCTTCCCGGTCCCTTACACCCAACTACCTAGCCCTTTTCCACCCCTACCTTTACTCTTACATGAACACACAAATATTTAGTATGCAATGCTGTTTGACATATTTCTAGGTCGTGAGCGACGCCTTAGTGGAGGAAGTGCCAAACTCCAACCTGGGAGAGTCCCACCTCATAAAGGTCAGTGATAGGACCAGTCTGCACACAGGGCAATTTACATGTCTTAGCTAATCGCTCATATCGAAAGGGAATTGGAAAGTTGGTCATGTACTGTGTATATATGTATCAGGGCTCGAAATTGCCACAAGCCCGGCAGCCCGTGGCTGGTGAATTTAGAACTTGTCTGGTTGAATATAGTTCTAAAGCTAGCTAACCAGCCCCACTGGTTGGTTATAATTAAAGAATTTCACTTTGTATAATGAAATATACCAGCCCGATGGTCTGGTAAAGTTTTATGGTAAATTCATGCCCTGTGTATTGATCCTTTATATCCAACATGGGATAAAATATCCCACAGTTGTTACCATGGTAACCATATATTGTTCAGTTGAACAAACTTTCACTATTTGTGATCCATGTTGATCCTCAGTTGATCCCGTATGGCGCGTTTCTACTATTGCCTTAGTCTCATTCATCCATGATGACACCATTTCATTCTTTGTACAAATTAATTAGTTTCACTTGTTGATAATTATTCCAAGCAGTATTAAACATGCTCAATCAATTTCTCCATATGAAATAATGAAGATACTGGTATACCTTGGGCTCCAAAGAATACTTGTTTATGAGATTTCACAGGTGAACGTGGTAAGGGTCTATGCAGACGCCCAGCATCCACTCTATAATAGGTAGAGACATCGCCATTTTGCGAAGATTTACATATCACAGTTGGTCAGCAATGAATCCTTGTCGTTTAATGCATTATAGCTGCAAATTGTGTCATTCAAATTTATATTACGTTCCAGCTGCCATAGTAGCTCATCGTGTGTTGATTCCTGGTCAGGATGTGGAGAGAGCCGTCGCTGATGCCTTGGTGAGTTGTACACAAGTCGGATATCTCCCTACAGTTGCTGCATCAAATCTTAGATATTGCTTGTACATTTACAGATTATAGAGGATCTAGTTGATGTGCATCTTCACCCAATAGTATGCTAGACTTGTGTCCACACTGCCAGGCACTGACTGATAATGCCAGGCTACAAGCATGCATTTCAGTCAAATGTTGCTTTGTTCAAATATTTAGAATTTCTCGAGTTTAACCTTGTCTCTTATCATCATGTAAATGTGCAGTCATTAGGATATGTTCATTGCTAGATTAGTTCTCTTGTTCGTGAATCTCTTGAGTGTATTGTGGAATACACTAGGCCACAATCAAACTGATATTCCCAGATCATGATACAGGGTGTTCTTATTACAGATTGGCCCCTCATCCAGAAATCGACGATTTGATAGTTACGACTCTGATGATGCAGCGAGTGATGTGTCTAGTCTGTGTTCTGAGAGGTCTTACAGTTCATATGGGAGGACCTCTGAGGTGAGAAGGTTTTTCATTTATTTTGAACTCCTTGACTTTCGAAGGCTGCTCCATTTCTCAGAGGTATCAGTGGAAGTCTCGGATGGAAGATTGGGTGGGGAGAGGGGGTGGGGGGATTGAGGGTGTTACTGAGATACCTGAATGGGGGGAGAATGACAGTGACCATACACAGATCATAGATATCCTTATCCGTTGATCAGGCATGTCTCAACCAGTTTCTGCCTTGTCATATTCTATTCACGTCAGTTGCATTAGATACAGTCTGATGATAATAAACTTACTGTACTAGCTGCAGACCATATTTTCAGTGACATTGCATCTTGACAATGATTTGGTGCTTGATGCTTTGGGACAACGTAGTTTTCGTTTGATTGTGAGAAATTATGATGATGAGATTCATTAGCTGGTGATCATTGATTTTGTTTTGGGGGGCGGGACCTTTATATGGTCAGCAGAATTACATTCATGCCCACCCTTTGTGGGGTAGGGTTTTCAGTAATGACAGCTAAATATATAGCATGATGAATTTTGCCTGTCAATACGATAAATATTCAATGAACTATTCATCAAGTATGTCGGATAGTTAGTAATTGCATGATAAATGCTGGCATCATTTGTTAAATATCCGGTAAATGTACTCTCAGATTGTCTTTGTGCATGGTTACAGCTCTGTATTCTGGAATGGCCTAACTCCTTTAACCTTTGGATAACTGTTCATGGATGTGAATACAGGGAAATCACATGTGCACTCTGTTTAACATTCCATGAGAACTGATCTTCTACAGGTTCTGCTCTGATTTCAGTCCTGTTTATAGTTGTCATGTGTCCTAGATTCAATTCAGTCCTCATCCTTGTGTAGGTCATAAGATTTTGGATGATTATGTATTTGTGAATGTTGTAAATATTATTAGTTATTCAGGTTTTCCCCTGGGTGTATGGAAAGTTACGACCCTCCCTGAGACTCATACACCCTGAGGCGTCAGCCGAAGGTTGTCTGAGTTTCAGGGAGGGTCGTAACTTTCCATACACCCGGGGGGGAACCTGAATAACGAATTTATTACCCCTAAAGCCTTTTATCTTATAGTAAAAATACTGAAAAAGGTCTATCATTTATAACCAACGGACAAATCTAACGGGCCATTTCGGTTACAAAACTGTCCGCATTTTGCTACGGCACTGTGACAAAGGTGCGCCACACACAATCCATTCGATCTGCTGTCGTTCGGAAATCGACTTTTATTTTTGGAACAAATCACACCTTTTGGTGAGTTACGTGTCCGAAACTTCAGTAAAAATAATGCAATATGACTATTCCATTAAATTTTGATGAGTGAGCGAAAGTTATTCCATAAATATTGAGATATGGTCAGCTGAACTTTCGAAGCGAGAGCGTCGTTTCCAATCGCACTTGAGTTGTTTTCTATACACCCCGAGTAGCAAGACATCACCCGGGGTGTATGGGTTTATACGGCCCGACCTTTTAACCAATCAATCCAGATATTGAATACAAATTTGCTTGTAGGGTAATAATGGTTTATATTCCATGTTAACTGTGTTGGCTAGCTGAGATATTACTACTGGTGTACATGTACATACATGCATGAATATTATACATCATTTCTTTGTTGCCTTGTATATTCTATAATAACTGTTCCATGCCATATATCGCTATATTAACTGGGACTCGCGCACAAAGTTACTTCCCTTGTGTGTGATTTCCTCTATTTGCAAAAAATAAAAAAAATGTCCATCACTGTTCACATACTGGTAAACTTATTTATGCTGTATGGAAATCATGATGTATTGATAATGTGGCACACATGGTGTTGTACCAGTTACGCTGTTCCCATATTGTCCTTTCGGTCCAAGCAAATTTTGCTATCTCAAAGTAACCCTTGATGGAAGACATAACATTGACAGCCATTTTCAGATGTTTACATCAGATGAAGCAGTGATCAATGACTTCATCTGCACTTCGGTCCATATAACTTTTTGTGGATGACTGACCGGTCAATAAAATGCCATATGACCGTTAACTCCTTGCCGTATTTGTTAAATATTAACTGGATGTGTTTAGGCGTTTAGTCTGACAGAACTTGCTGAATCAAAATATTTCCATCTCCAACAGCATTTCACTTTTCCCCAGTCTTGCACTAAGCATTGATCACAACTGGTGACAGACTGCAGGTGGTCAACTTCACACAGCATATGTGAAAGGGAACATGTACATAACAATCTGAAAATATAGTAAATGGTGGATCCTGAATTTCTGATGACTGACAAGTCCTGTTCTCTTTGTCTCGATTTCAAGTTAGTGTTTTGAAGAGATGATGCACTGAGATGCTAATCAATTCAGCACACATTGTGTCCGTTATTAGGGCTTTGGTTAGACTTATGATTTCCACTAATTCATCGAAGAAGCATGATGTTTCCCATGTGCAATTTACTAACAATAGGATTATATGTAGCCATCCATTTGGCATAATATCAAATGTATGTTGCTCGATTATCTTGGAAAGTAAGGAAGTATGGTCTTCCATTCATCCATTCTGTTCTGTTCTTTCCTGATCTGCATGGCAAGTTGTATGGAAATTGTCCAAATTTAACTCTGCCTCTGTTCCACATCCATGTATTTTTAAAACTAAAATTTGTTAGTTAACTTCTTCTTTCAAATTGAACCATAGAATACTACTCAACATGCTGATGGATGTATGTAATGCTCGGTTGGAAGGGACATAACTCCCACTAGAATTTGTGCTTTGTTCGTGCTGTTGCTTTGGTGAAACATTTTGTGTGTTTCTTGTTTTAACTTTGTCTACTAATGATGGCTTTTTGCTTCCGCGCATGCTGGATCCAGACGTCGTCGGATATTGATAAGTGGCACTACGTACCATCAGCCAAGGTAGTTGTACCATGTACCAAGCTTGACATCTTCAGTAGACATCACCTGTTTTCAGGGAGGGGCGGTGGTGAATGGTCACATACGAGTCTAATATCAGTAACATTTCTTCACCTGAAAGATATTTGGTCTGTTCAAATTTCATTGCAGCTCTTGTTCAGCCATTGTTTGACTGCTTAGATGCATTTGATTTTTGTTCTTCATGAGAGAAAACTGAGAATTTTTTTTATTTCGTTCTGGATAAACATGTACCTTCAGTGGAGAAACCATATTGATATTGCAGACTCGGTAATTTATTCTATTTATGTGTGCATGTTCAGTGTGTATGTGTATGTGACAGCTTCAGGGTGTGTATGGAATATGTGTATAAGACAGGTTCAGTGTGACGGAGATGAGCTCATTTTTAGATGTTGTATATTTTGTCTCCAGTTTTGTGATCATGTTTTATATCCCTGATTGAATCTTTTATAGACATTCGATGTTCATATGCCGAGAGATTTGTGTTCAAATAAAATTTGGATTAACCTAGTTGACCTGTAAACTGTCTGTGTGCTCAATCTCTGTGATTGTTATCCCTCATTGTGATATTAGAACACGGGCAAACGGCGATCTAGTGATGAAGGGGTTAATACTGGGTCTGCTCATCAGGTAACCCAACCATCGTTGTTGTTGTTACACTTTGGTCCACACTATGTACCTATTCCAGTGGTGTTCTCACTCTCCGTTTGTAGTCCATAGCGTGCAGTACAACCACCTGCTATAGTAGTACACTATAAGCTCGAAGTTCAAGCTACAAATGTATGGCATTCCCTAATGTTATCTTTGAGTCCAAGCTTTAAACCCTGGCTTTACTGCACTGTCATGTATATAGCCCCATCTTTTGTTTCCTCGCTGAAGCCTGCATTGCTTTGTAAAGCCATATTCATAATTGTTGCACACCAATTATTGCTGTATGGTTCAATAAGCTGTTGTTGTCTATACAGTATAGCCTCAAAGGCCTGGCTTGTCACTGAAATATACAGGAATTCAAACAGGTTCTTGTATCCAAAACACTGGAATCCAGGTAATCCAACTCTTATCATTTCTATACAGACATGATAGATACATGTACCTAAAATTTTACACAAATGTGTTGGATTTCCATGAATTATTTTGCGAGAATGTGGACGGAAATCGGATTCCCGCGAAAAAGCAAGCCCAATCTCCCATTGATTGTCGGACTATGATCTGTGCTTTATGGTCCAATAATCCATTGTCACCCTTGTGTACACTGTATATATATAACCCAACTCTTTATTTCTGCACTCCATTCCATATTGTGTAGCCGATCTTTGTGATGTCACATTCTGATCTATGCTTTATCATCCAACCTCATATCATCATAATCTATCTTATCAGTATGGCCCATCTTAGTTGCACCTTCGCTCCCCCCCCCCCACCACCACCCACACCACCCCCCACCACCAAGTCTGTCTGTGAGTCTGCTATTCTGAGCACCTTTCATGCCTATTGCCCATAGATATCAGTGTGCATACTACTCCTTCCTGCATGTACATGCAAGTTTGTAGTCTTGGAGTGATATTCAAAATCACATATACTCTCTCAAAGCTTTATATTTGATCAGTGAAGAAATTATCCTCCAATAAACGATTGTTAATCCATCTAGCTGTCTCAGACTCATTCTGGTGTTCAATAACTCTTGTATTATTATCTTAGTAGATCTTACCTAATTCCACAGAGTAATCTACTTCTATTTGTACATGTACTTTACTGAGTGTTTAGATAGCAACTATTTAACTCTGTCCTAGTATTGTTATGTACTGTACTAACCTGTCTCTACCCTCTTCTGTGGTAAAGGATGAAACAATTCGTAAGGTACAGTGTATTTATGCACATTAGCTTTTCCTGAGGTACCATATTCTCTTTGTCTACTTCTGTTCCAGTTTTAAAAATTTGGTTGGTCTTTGTCCCATTTGGTTGGTTTTAGATGTTCCTCAGCCTTATCATATATTTTCCAGTTCAACCTGTTGAAATTGTGTTTCCCATGCTGTGTTGATGGCTTCGATGAAATGTCCATAATTGTATAAATTTGTAGGTGTATCTGTGTCAAACTGCAAAGATTCTTTTTTTGGTTCAGGGCTGGAAATAAGCAGCAAACTATCGTTCAGGTGATTGAATCAGTCTTTCACTGGATCACTTTAGTTCTCTGGCCTTTCCCAGTAACATGGCTGAAATATTGCTGAACGTGACGTTAAATTTATTTCTCTCTCTCTCTCTCTCTCCAGTAAGGTGACATTCAATAACTAAAAGTTTAACAGGATCAATCGACTTACTGGGAGCAGTAATTATTTTCAGCAGACCTTATTTCCAGCCCCACCATTTTCATTTTTGTATGACCTCTGTTGAATGATAGGATTTTAAGAATGTGGATTTCTGTATGCATCCAACAAACAAAGTTGTCATGCATCTGTTGAACAAATGTGACTTGGTTGTATGTGCTGTAAAACTTGGTTTAATATGTTTTTAGTTCATGTTTGTGTCTTGGACAAAGTACGAGGACAAAAACTATGTATGTCTGTTCTGTGTCATTCTATGGGTAATAATGCATGTAATCATAATATGGCTACCACAAAATATAATTATTGCATTAATATATTGAAGTATTGCTCATCCGACAGAAAATCTAACAAATGTGTTAGTAAAGTGTTCAGCATCGTTTTCCCCATACAATTGTAAGGTTACAGCGTCTTGCTCCAATTTTTGCGAAAGAACTGATCCAGAGACGAAATGGTATCATTACATGTGATGGTACCATTATGCAGAATGTTTATTTTCTTATTATAGTACTGCACATATCTCTGATCATAGAAGATATATAGTACCATCACAAAAAAGAAATTGGCAAGATACCCCTATATCGCCCCCTCCCCACAACACTGTACCAAACATTTGTTACAACTCTGGTACAGACAAAATTGCAGCTTTCATACTTTGGTATTGGGACAACTTTGAGCCTACTATTATAATTACTGTAGCTTTGAAGAGGTAAAGTACAGAAGAATTTTTTGGTAAGAACTTTGAACATTTGAACAAGGAGTTCACTGTGATGTCATCAGATCAGCCATTGAAATTCTGGTTAGATTTTCTAGTAGAGACTGGCAGGGTAGAATTGGACCCATATTTGCTGCCACCAGATAATGTAGATAGCTGATCGAGAACCTCTCTATTGTATATAGCAACTCTGGTTATTCTTTTGGTTTGTATGAAGGGGATTACCAGTATGTATTTGTGATGTCACTAACCTTTGATCTGGTGTTATTCCAGGACATGTCAGAAGTACTGGCTAACCTGACCAGTGGGTCATACGCTGACCGTAAGGAGGGACTATTGGCTCTCCGCCATTCACTTAGTACAGGGGCGAGGTTCCTCAAGTAAGTTCATTCCTTCCTATTTATATTGTTTACTATATGTGTGACTATTAGGTTGAGCTTGTCATTTGGAAACTCTCTTAGACTCTTTTACTTGGTTAATTTAGAATATGGAATTAAATCAGACATATATGTGTATGTTTGAATTAGAATATAGAATCCAGCCAGACACATAAGTGTATGTTTGAATTAGAATGTAGAATACAGCCAGACACACATGTGTATGTTTGAATTAGAATATAGAATCCAGCTGGATGCATATGTGTATGTTTGAATTAGAATATAGAATCCAGCCAGACACATATGTGTATGTTTGAATTAGAATGTAGAATACAGCCAGACACACATGTGTATGTTTGAATTAGAATATAGAATCCAGCCGGATGCATATGTGTATGTTTGAATTAGAATATAGAATCCAGCCAGACACATATGTGTATGTTTGAATTAGAATGTAGAATCCTGCCAGATGCAGTTGTGTATGTTTGAATTATAATATAGAATTTAGCCAGATGCATATGTGTATGTTTGAATTAGAATTTAGAATCCAGCCAGACACATGTGTATGTTTGAATTATAATATAGAATCCAGCCAGACACACATGTGTATGTTTGAATTAGAATATAGAATCCAACCAGACACATGAGTTTGTTTGAATTAGAATATAGAATCCAGCCAGATGCATTTGTGTATTTTTGAATTATAATATAGAATCCAGCCAGACACAGTGTATGTTTGAATTAGAATATAAAATCCAGTCAGACATATTTGTGTATGTTTGATAAGAAATAGTTAAAATTTAATGTAATTTGTAAGCAAACAGTTGGTCACTAAACTCATTTCAACAGTAGAAAGGCTTAACGCTTTAACGCTGGTAAACTTTAATGCTATGTACTACAGAATTAGCAGGAGTGATATATATAACTGGGTAGTACCTGCTCTTTACCATCAATTTCATTTCATCATGTTACTGTTTAATGTCCTTCTGTGTTAGATAAATGTTCTGAGAGTGAACAACCACATACTTGCTGTGAATCACTTTACTCATTCTGATGATAACTGATCATTTTTGCACTCTTTTTCAGTCGGGTAGAAATAAAGAAAGTAACAGAAGTTTTCACTAGGATGTTCCACGACCCCCATAGCAAGGTAACGGTCAACCCTGTCCAGACGTTGAACCATAATTCCCTTTCTCTGTCCAGCTCTGCTAAGTTGAGAATGTAGAGAAGAGTAATAAAATACAACTCTTGATAAGAGGCAAAGAACAATCCAAAGCTACAGAGAGCATCCTCAAGTTGATAAAATGGAATATATATTCTCACATGCTCATTTTGAAACAATGAATCATCGACTACCAGGTAAAAGTTTGATATTCACTGCAGAAGCAAAAGCTATATTGTTGACTTTAGAAGGTATTGGGTCCACAAAAAGGAAAAAAATATGTCAAATTGTTAGATTCACTGTCATGCCTCCAAGCGATTAAAAGTGGATCTTCGACTCATCCCACTATATTGGGTATTCTACAACTACATGACTGTAGATTTGATCAACAGATTGATATTGTGTTCTGTTGGTTGCCTAGTCACGTTGGCATCAAAGGTAATACTGAGGCTGATAGGATGGCTAAGGCAGCCCTAGATGATGAGGTTGATCTTGTTGGAATCCCATATAGCGATTTCAGACCCTCTATCTGTACATAAGTGAGAGGGCTGTTTCAATCTTATGGGATGCTGTGAATAACAACAAACTTCATGAGTTCAAAAAAAATGTAGGCTATACTCATCTGAACAGCCAAAAACGTTTCTATCAAGCCATGATCAGGTGATGTAGAATCGGCCAAACACGATTAACTCACGAACATTTACTATAAAAAGAGCCAGTCCCAAGGTGTATTCCATGCCATGAAGATCTCACGGTGAAACATATTCTTATCGAATGCATAGATTTTAAGATTGTAAGAGATGCTTTTCATTGAGCGATTACTTTGGAAGATCTTTTTAGTCGGGTGAGAGGATTGCATCTTGGGTTATTTGAGAGAAATCGGTTTGTTACATAAGTTTTAATGTGTGTATGTTTTAATGCATTGGATTACTAAGTTATTGGCTTGAGTACTTGGAATTTCGTTTGATCATCGCTAAATAGCTGAAATATTGCTGAACATCAGTCTGTACATAAGTACTTGTTTTAACCACTTCCTGACTTTGCTCCCTCAAATTTCAATTTTTCTTTTCTGATGATTGTTGCCCATTTTTTTCCCCCACAGGTTATAAGTTTATTTTTAGAGACTTTAGCAGTGTTTGTTAGTGTACACAGAGGGGAGCTGCAAGACTGGCTGTATGTGTTGATGACCCGGTTACTGGCTAAATCTGGCACCGATATGCTACCCTCAGTCATGGCCAAAGCACAGAAGGCATTAGACGCTGTAAGGTGAGGCAGACTAACAGACAAATTTTTAGTTTGATGAAGTGAAAACATTGTAATCTCCCAACCTGCAGGTTCATTGGAAAAAGAATCCTGGAAATAACATTGGATCTAGTTTCAGTCAAATGCAGTTTTCGATGAACTTTTCCTGTTGACATACCAAGGGAGATAATTTTGTCCAAGGGAGATAACTTGAATTAAATGTTCTTGTGTTTGCATGTTCTGTTGGACATTTTTCGTCTAGTAATAGTCTTTCAATTTTATTTTACAGGGATTCATTTCCAGCAGATGTGCAGTTTAATATTTTAACCAGGTTTATTATAGATCAGACACAAACTCCAAATCTCAAGGTGAGCTCTTCTTCCTCTGAAAGTTGTATTAAACTGTTTCATTGTCCTGCAGGAGGAGAAATCACTCTGAAAAAAATGAACTGCTCGTCCCATCTACCATAGTTTGCACCTCTTGTTTCAGACTGATATAATTTCCAATACTCTTGCCTTGTGGGGATGGTGAGCCAGGTTGAATAACTATTCATAATTACAGATAAAGGAACAGTTGTTCACAGCTTAACAGGCTTTTGTAAAGTGTTGCTTAGAGAGGCCTTATGTACAGGTCTGTTTATTCAAACAGACTTCATTTCTATTGTAGTGCAGATGTTCGATGTCTTCTCAATGTTGTAATAAACACAGTTGTAGTTGTTGGACCATTTTTGATTTGCTCTCCTCTTCTGCATTGTTTAATCTAGGTTTAATCTGTGACAAATTTTTTAGATTCAAATCAATAAAAGGCTGAAATATTGCTGAATACGCAGTTCAATTCAACTCTTTCTTTCAAATTGGAGAGGACTACTTCTGTGTTGTTGTTGTTGTTGGGTATTTTGGACAGATTTCAAGACTACATATGGTTGATCTTATGTTAAATTTTGTACTTTCCCATGTCTGAACTGGCACTACTTTTGTTGTTTGTTTGTTTGTCTACCACAAACTGTGAGATTAGTGTGAGTTGGCATGGGACAGGATGGTCACAAAGAGTTCCAGTTTCACTGTCAATAGAGATACGCTCTCTTGTTCTTTGTGTGTTTAGTTACTGTCTAAGGATGTATCAGCTGATGCTCATGCATGTAAACTAGTGTCGATATTGTTAAGTTAATGGAGAATAATGTCACACCAGCTTCAGTGGTAACAACTCCACACTCCGCCAGAGAAAGGGAAAATTCTGGTTGGCTTCCTAATAATGATAGTCATTAGTATCGCATGGCTGTAAGTAGTTGTATGTTGTGAGTATTGATGTTATGTACCCTTTGTCCCTAGGTCGCAGACCACATGTTTCATCAGGTACATGTCTGTCAGCCCAATATGTAACGTCTGTAGATATAACGTCATCGTACTATGCTCATACACTAACCTTCATGTTTTCTTCTTCCGTCCAATCATGCACTCTTCTCATCAACGGCTTTCTCTAGATAAAGGTAATCTATTATCATTGTTGTAACAACCCTGTGTAGAGATCAGCGGCCTGCACCATTGCTTATTTGACTGGCCTGCTAAATTCTTCTTCTGGTAATCAACGTTATATGGTGGATGATAGGGTTGGCACTTGTTACGTGGTATTATCACAACGGGCACAAGGAACTGCTATCTTACTCTTTCACCTAGGAAGTAGAACTAGGAGCTAACATTGAGCATTGATAATATTTTATTACAATATTATTGAATATATAATTTCTATTATTCTGGCGCAAATGAAAGATTGATTTTGAAATGGAAAGTGAGAGAGTTTCTCAGGCACTACATCACATATACTGATAGAGTATCCCTCGGTGTGAGATAGAAGCCATGCTAACAACGAAGAAAGCTCCAATTTATCCTTGTGTTAAGGGTGGCATGCTCCTCCCATCGTTATCATTCACATATCGCTCTGCTCTTGTATGATCAGGTGGGTGTATGATCAGGTGGGTGTGAATTGTCATTCTACAGCATCTTTTATCAACTTCATCTGATTATTTAGTTATTAAAAATTATTATCTCATGTCATTGAGAACCAACTGGCATGATTTTGCAGCTGATTGTCGCTAGCGGGAATGAGGGATCATGGGTTATTGGTCATCACTCGACGCAGTATCTCCAGCCTTAATATCTTATGAATGCTCCCCAATCGTATATGTTGCTTTAGGATATTATTTACTTCAGTTGAAGATGATATTTAATAAAATTATGACATCATTGCCGCATTTGGATTATAATCCACTGTAGTTGGGGAGGGGAGATAGGATCACCATCTTCATTTACCCCAAAGATTTTATTGTGCCACACTGGCTAGATTGTGGCATCAACAAAGGATATCCCACCAGCTTGGAGTCTAATTCAACTAAAAAGCGTAACTTGATGTCCCCTTCAAGCCACTATGAAGAGGCATCATGATTGGTCGATGTTCACGTCGATGCAAGCTGGTTAGATCCTACAGCGATATATCCAAATGGGGAGCAGAAAGGAATTAAATTTAATTAGATTGATAGTATCCTATTACATCACTGGTGAAGGTGTGCTTATCGGGGAACTGGAAACATCGTGTGTACCTTGTATATGAACTTGGTACAGTGCTCTTGACGTCCTGCTGATTCTTCACCGGGCAGATTATATTGGCTCTGGGTATTGTGTTTGTTTGGGACATTTGTCTGTTCACCACTGTGTTCCCAATACCATTATATGTTAAAAACAATGGTTGTCTAAGCTCATCAGATTAACAATACCCATATATCTGATCATGAACCAGAGGTCTGTTGAGTATGCATGTCGTTGATTCATTTTTACTGGTCATCACTCGTCGTTAATTACTTTCTCATTACCATCTTGTCTTAAGAATGAGTAGTAGATCGGGATCAGACACACATCCACTTAAGCGTTGCAAGCCCATTTGCTACTAGTGACCTTGAACTACCTTTCAGAAGGTCCCTGCGTCAAGAGGATGGGAAACAGAATCGGGGACCAATTCAAATTCGCCTGAGGCTGAGGGTTTCAAATCGTTTTGCACTGTTCACGTATAAATTGAAGGACAAAGTTTGTGACTGACAGATTAAAGTTTAGGTGTACAAGAGGGCTGATTGAAGGCCACAGGATACAATCAGTACAGTCACCCTGCAAGACCTGGTGTACCATGGTATTGTGTTTGTGATTTATCCCCAAGAATTTATTTCAGATGTCAGAACTGAACCATCCAACTTTGATATTTCTCGAATCTCACTGTCATGAGAGTTGGTTGAACTTTTGTAGTATATTGACAGCCCTCGCAATTAGCCACGGCAAACAGCAATTGCCGTGGTAAATGCTGGGGTAAAATCACTTCGCGTCGGCAGTTTTTTTGCCGTGGGTCGTAAAGTGATGTTGTTGTTGTTGTCAGTAAACAACATACGGTCGATGATAAAATACGTCTCCTTGAACTGGCTTTTCTTGCTAATAAATTTGGTTTTAATAAACGAGACAGCTACTGGTACTGTGGTTGTTTGATTGCATAATTTGGAGACATCGGTCGGCAAAATGCACTTTTCCAAGAACCGACAGACAGCCGATCATTCCCGATCTAGAAAGCACAGATCTTCAATTGGATCTGTCACTCTCCAGCATGCAGGGCATTTCTCCACTGGCGTTTCTTCGTTGTCACAATAGCACAGGCGACCGCATATGAGGAGAGTGCTCTAGGGAATGGTGAGGGTTACTTTGAAGGGGTTACGTTGAAGGGGAATTCACGTACAATCATGACAGTTAGGATTATGTATTATTGTATTATGAATGGCACGGCAACCTGAAATAGTGAACTGTGTAGCAATCTTAAATTAATTAATTACAGCTGGCACTAAATATCTTATATACTCCATGTTTTCATACATTACCCGGAATATAATTTGCCCGACATTTGGGGTTACCGCACTCCACGTAAGCCCCTGCAATTACCATTCTCCCGCACAGCGGTATTTAAAAGTTTTGACAGTGACAATTTGCTTTGCCATCGTACGAGAGCATCACGATGCTGACGAAATGGTGAAATTTGAGGTTGTCGTGCATAAAGCCTGAACTGGTGGACAATGGTGGAAACTGTGCTAGAAATTTTCTTTACTTTTTGAGGCGTGCAAGATCGGCCAACATGTTACGACCACGTGGCTTTGTCATTATCGCCGTATCGGATAAATGGATAGCTGGAACCTGAGGTAATAAAAAACTGGAATGCCTCCGGCCGACTATATGGACAAGTTCGCGGCACACCAAGAAGCGGCAATAATATTAAGCTGTCGTTGAATGTGCTGAACATTCTGGAGGCGGAATACAACAACTTTACCAGAAGGAGAACTTTATCTGAAGGAAAATCAGAGTTTTTATTCATTCTTGTTTGCAAAGAAGCCAAGGCAAAACTTAAAATATTGTTTGTTTGATTAACCCTACAGGCCCCCACCTATAACTTTAGGGGTTTTTTTATTTTACCTTTTTTTTTAATTCATCTAAGAAATATAGGGTATTCCTGAAACTATCTTATATTGAAGTTATATCTGTTAACCAGGAAAACTCAAATCCACACAAATGGTAATATTTTCTCTGTTTCGCACATCTCATGTCTCTACTCCCATGAAGCAATAATGTCACCAGGTATGTGATCATGAAAAAGTTCAATTGAGAACTAAAATTAAAATAATAAAACTAAAAATTGACCTACCAACGCATGGTTTGTAGCAAGGTTATGTTACCCCAAACAAAAAACTTGAATTTTTGCTCGATGGTCAGTACATTTGACCAGAAGTTCATCTGTATTTTATGAACTTCTGATATGACAAAAATGAATGCATCCAATTGTAGTGGAAAATCTGTGAATTCCAGAAAACATCCTGGGCAAGTCATTTAATTATCTTAGTCAAAACTAGATCTACTGCAAAAAAAAATGCCGTGGTGAAGCCCTTTTTTGCCGTGGCCAATTGATTTCTCCTCAGCAATTTTTTTGCCGTGGAGAATTTTCCTAATTGTGAGGGCTGTATTGAAGAAGAAAGTAAGCTGGTCGTATATTGTCATCACCAGACGTAATACAACAGCAATAACTCAGATGTTGTCTTTATTCTATTGCAGTCAAAAATTGCAATGTTGAATTACCTTCATGGGCTTGTGCAGTGTATGCATGCGAGAGACTTCGTCAACACGAGTGACGCAAGGCTGGCGGTATCCAGAATAATCACCTGGACGGCTGAACCCAAAAGTGCTGATGTCAGAAAGGTAGTGTATCAGTCAGTCATACATTCTTAAGAGATCTTAGTGACTTAAGGCAGCATTGCTTAATCTGGCTTAATCTTAATGTTTGACTATCATAAGATGGCCGTCATCTACTTGAACCTTCTGAATCCGTGAGAGCAGCATGGTTAAACTGAAGGTGCCATCAGATCTATCCAGTCATTCGTTTTTGAGGCGCGCGATCGCTCGCGCGCACCATCGCTCGCCTAATTTCATTTCAAGGCGCGCGATTGATCGCGCACCTAGAGAAGTCCTGCTTCCCAAAACCCAATGCGTATTTTTTTGAAAATATAAGTCGATAATTCATCACGCATTCACGAAACGAAAATAGGAACTCTTCTGTGTTCGGCGGTACATTCCTTGGCTATTTGGGGAAATACAAAATCGTAATTCTAGCAGCGAAGTCGGAGAGTCCGATCGTCCCTTTGATGTGATGTTTGAAGCAGATGTTGAATATGTCGCCAACGACTATTCAGATATATTGTTTTCGAAAGCCCTAATATATATTCATGAATTATCAGTCTGTTTGATAAAACCTAGCGACGAAATCATAGCTGAACCAGAAAGATTATTCCGTACTAAGATCCGAGTAAATTTTTGTTTTACCCGCCGGTGTTAGCAGGCGCCATGTTTTGATTTGCGTGCGTTGCAATGAACTTTTAATACACTGTTTGAAACGTCACGATCGAAAGTTTTTAGGTATTCATTTTGCACAAGTTTTGATTTGATCTTATTATCAGACTTGGTATTCCAAAGCAAGTTGTCGTCCATAAAGAATTTCTGAAGAAAATCACTTCATATCCGAGGTTCCGTCTGGAAAATGGTGTATCAAATTAACATAATGATATCGCGGAGCTCTGTAAAGTTTTGCTGCTGTGGAATTTATTTGTCATAATAGCACAAAGCATGACTGGACAGACAGTGTAGACAAGGGGGCACATGTCTCCTGTATATAACTTCAGATAATTGCAATTGGGATCTCCATGAATTAAAAAAAAAACATTAAATGAGGACAAAAATGTAAGGGAGAATTTGCAGATTTATTTGCTGGAAATGGCTCAGAATGCATCTCCAGCAATCTAGGACCTCTGAGCTTGCGGGGCCTAGGCGGCCCCTGGACCCCGGCCTGAAGTGCTAGGATAGTAATTTCGGGAGTGCGATCACCCGCCTCACTCATTTTAGGAGTGTGATTTATAGCACTCCTCTGATTTACAGAAACGAAAGACTGTCTATCCATGTGGGTTTAAGACCAGAAGTATAGCTAGTTACAAGGTCTGGTTATCCCAGGGAAATCAATGAGAGGGTGTTACACTGACAGTAGGAGGTAAAAACTCTGACAGGGAGAGAATGCTTTTCATCTTGTTCATTATCCTCATTCCATACTCTTTGACTGTTTGCAGGCTGCCCAATCTGTGTTGATAAGTATGTTTAACCTGAACACTCCAGAATTTTCCATGATGTTGTCTTTACTACCAAAAACATTCCAGGTGAGTTAGACAGTACTTGCGAGTGTTCATACCAGTAAGCATAAATGACATATCCTTCACACAGGACACTGCATTATCATGCTGATTTGTTTTGAAGTATTCATGCTGCCTAAGTTATCTAGGTGTACAATTTCAGAAATTACTATGGATATATTTGCTATTCATTATGAGCAACAGTTCGATGCTTCTTTCATCTTCATCAGTCTTGAATATATTTCTGTTTTAATGACAATAAAGAACTCAATTATGTTGAATATGGCAATTTTCCCAGTTATAAATTATGCAAAATTAAACTTTGCAGGATGGAGCAACCAAAATTCTACACAACCATTTGAGAAGTGCTAGCCATGAGTCTGATGTATTGTCACCGCACAATGTGGTCAGTCCGACAGCCAGGGTCCGGCCCCCATCAAGGTAACATTATACACCAATAACAAGACCTTTCAGTGATGGATCATTCTCAAAGCACTAATATCTCTGCTTCTCTGAGAAAGTTATAGCTTAGAAATACAATTTAATATATTTTATATCAGTTCACAATCTAGATTGCATTGATATAATTTAATTCGTAAGCACATTTCACTACATGAGCAGTGTGACTAACGTCACAGGACCTACGAAGTAGAGTAGGCATTAGGACTCGAACGCGAATTGAACTCTTGGAAATCCCCACCCCCAGTTGAAATCCTGCCTATATTAAGATGGGCACCGCCCAAGTCAGAATCGCCAGTGATTTTCATCAAAAATCTTCAGAAATTTTCATCAAAAGTTGGTCAGCTCAGAACTTGTTGGTCTCCTAATGCGCCTTCATTCCAAAAATAAATAACGATCGCCAATTTAATTTTACAATTTTTTAACTAAAGGAAACAGATTGAATAATAAAAAGTTGAGTAGATTTCAAGTTTTACGTGTGAAAATACATTTACATCTCTTTAATGGTTTTCAGTGCCCTTGTCCAGGATCAAAACAACATTTTGAATCCCATTATTTTCCCAACAATACAACAAATTTTTATATATAGTACTATAGTACTATAGTAGAAAGGTAGCATTTATGTAGTTTACGGTAATTCAACTCAAGACCAACACCTCTGCGCAAGATAATAATGATTCTATGTCATTCTCCTGAGCATAACCGGTACAAAGACGAATAAATAGCGTCTCTACATCACGTTGTTATCTAGATATATGAGACAACACATTTTGGGTATCGGCAATCTGATGAATGTACTATTCCGGTTTTCTTGTTTCGCATTATATTCTATGACGGTTGATCGGTGATTTTCTTCATTGATAAACATTAAACCACCTCAGCTTCGTTGTGTGAATCGGAATTGCATTGCTGTGATACACCAACACACTCCGTGGCAGTGATTCTGTATCCCCTAATCAAGGAATCAAAATGGATCAAGATTTGAAATGACAAGAAAAATTTAGACATATTTTGTTTACACATGTAATTTTGTTTAAATTATATCCCAGTGTGATATATAGTCAATATTCAAGAGGTACAAAAAAAAGTATGTGCTCATATTTTCACATCATGATCAAAATTACTTTATCTAGTTAAATTCTACCCAAAGAAAATAAATTAAGACCCTTTAAACATGCCGTCATGGCTTTGTTTCACCCTCAGTAAACTTTTATCATTGTTGCTCACACAGACTAATCTGAAGGATGATACCACATCTTTCTTTCTTCTGCTGGGTTATTGCACCAGCCTGACTTAGGGCTGTTCCATTTGAAAATATGTACCCCCCACGGAAGGGGAAAAAAAAAAAATATATTGGTGGGTGGGGTTGTCCAGAATAGAAATCTCTTGGTGGTCCCTCCAGGTAATAAATTGCTTCTCTTGGTGATTGTTTAAGCCTGTAAAAATATTGCTTCTATGGGTGGGCCCTCTACCAATATGCACTTTGTTATTTTGAAAGGGATTCCTTTTTAAGGGGAGACGCGCGTTGACATATCGGGGCTGAAAAATAAAAAAAATTGAAAATGAGATTTTGTATTTTTTACGTCCATAATGTGCCCAATTTTCACATAAATAAATTTATTGGCTGACAAAATCATTGAAAAAATAGTTTAATTAATACCTAAGTACTCGTGTTGTTAAACGGTCTCTGTCATTATTCGCCTAAAACCGCTGAAAACGGCAAGTTTTAGTCGTTGACAACAACCATTTCCAGGTCTAGATCGTTGGCGTTGTTGTTGTTGCCGCATATCGTTGGAAAGCTGAAGTTTCAAGCTTGAATTTGGGTTAGATCGGCAATCTTCGCCTCAATCCGGTGTATTCCCGAGAGAAAATATAGTCGAACTCTTACGGAAACATCCATATATGGCAGAAGCTCATTATCATACGTCTCGGGATCTCGAAAACATCCTTTTATGGCGAAAGCTCATTACCATATCACTTCCGTGGATAGCGGAGCGTCCCGAGTGACGTCAATGGATGGCTGTGGGCATGCGCGGTCGGTCACTTCCTTAGCAACGGCTCAGAAGGAAATGGCGGCTGTTTCATCGCTTCAACTGTTTGAAGCGTGAAAAAACAATAAATCATGCCTATGCACAATTTTTGTATCGTTTGAACGTGCCAAGTTGTCAAGGAAATAGTAGAAACGACTCGTGGCTGTAGAAACCGAATAAAACTACAGTTTTTACGCTCCAGAGCGCCGCTTCGATGGTGTACAGCCAAGCATTTGCCATTTTCTCTGAAATCAGTTTTCCGGTCGATATCGTTCCCTAGAAAAAAATTGTTTTCCTTTCCAAATAAAAAATGTGGGTGGGTGGGCTGCTATGATGAAAAATAAAAATGCTTCTCTCCCAGGTTGTACTGGACATTTATTTGCTGTGCTTGGTGGAGGCAAGGAGAATTAATTTGCATATATTGGTTGTTGGGGTGTTTAAAGTTTCCCTTCCGTGGGGGGTACATCTTTTTAAATGGAACAGCCCTTAATTGGTTGATGTAGGATACTTCACCACCAGTGGGCAATTTGACCTGAATTTGAAGCCTAATGTGGTCTGTGGTGAAATGTTTGGATGTGAAATAGGATACACGTTAAAGGCCACAGTTTACATATATCTATAACAATATACTGAATTATGTGTATTGAGGCAGTAATAGCAGTGTAGATAAATGCACTAACAAATGATGGAAAATTAGCATTACCTATTTCATAAAAACAATTACGGATGGCATATCCCACCAGATTTTGTACTGTGTTATATATACAGTGAAACATACAGCCAAGGGTTCCCGATGGGCATGACAGTGCACTCGCTGAGCCATCAATAAATAATAAAAAAATAATTATAAATCAAATTTTTTTCGGTCAGCTCAGAACTTGCTGGTAACAATGCCCTAATGCACGTTCATGCCAAAAATCAAGGTTCTAATGTCAACGGTTCTCCTTATTTTGCCGACGAAAGGATTCGGATGGACTGACTGACTGACTGCCTCACTGACTCACTCATTACTAGACAATTTGCGATCTGTAGCCTATTTCGTAGGAATATAAGAGAATTCCAATTACGAGGGTTTTCTTAATACTGTTCATCATACTAAGTACATGTATGCGTCACATTGCAGGTCTAGTCTGAGTCGACGGGATGAAATGGAAACAGAGAATATGAACCCTGAAGATATTTATGACTCAATTAGGAAGACGACGGCAGATATACAGAATCTTAGTTTTGGGAGTAAATTAGAACGGTATGATGATGTGAAGAAAAAACGAGAGTTCACGTCTCAGGACAGTGGTATACAGGATCTACGGAATGACAGTCCTGACACTAACGAGGCAAGAAAACCTCATTATAACCCCAGTCAGTATCAGGATGAGGTGAGTATTGCAGGCAATGTAAATCAGTTAACTCCTCTTGGATTTCTTTTCAATATTGATGAACATATGTACCAGTAGTTGTGGAACTACTGTTTTTTACAGTCGGTCTAAAAGCCAATTTAGAAAGTATATGACCTGTTTGGGAAGGACTGTTGGTCAGCTGCGTGGCTAGTATAGAGAGAGAGCCATTTTCCAAGTCAGCTATTCACTGAAAACCATTCTTATTTTACACCCAAGTAATTAGTGATAACAGTATGTGTATGTATTCACAATTTCAGTGCTGTTAAACAGAATGTACAGAACATAATTGTATATGGTCCATTTCAGAATAACCTGAATGGATATAACAGGTCTGCTCTTGCTGAGGCGGTTTTCGATGTGGACCACGATTTATTTAACGAAGGTGAGCGAATTCTAAGAGAAAGGAGAGATAACATATAGCAAATCAGAAATTTTATTTGGTCTTTTATCCAGGCACACAAGAGCCAGCGAAATCAAATCCATGGAATGAAATTACTTGACATTTTTATTTTCTTTCTACATTTGTGAACTCATTTGTGAACTCAATCTTTAGACAACTTGTTTCCGTAAATTTTTTGTTACATATTTTCGTTTCTTTTATAGTGTAAGTTCATATTATTTTTCTGTACGTACTTGAAGTATTATTTACCTTTATTTACTGTTCATGTAGTCGTATGAGCTTGAGTGATTCCCATTGATTCTATGTATATGCATATCTTCTGTTGCTGCCCCTGTATGATAGGCAGACCACATGTACACATCTGTGTTGTTATCTTCTCTTCAATTAGCCCCTTGGAATTCCTTGCTAGGGTTGAACCCTAAAAATGGTGAGAGGAACGTTTTGCTTGTGAAGTTCTGTTACCAAAGGCATGATAGGGCATTTCTCAAACTTTAGCGTGTTTTGTGTCATAACTTCAGGCTTGAGACTGGTCACTGGTATACTAGGCATCAGGCAAACTAAGAAGGGAGGCCAAAATTACAGTTTTGTAAAATTTCCACACAAAAAGGTTGCCTTCCCCATGCTGGATATAGCGTGGTTGCACTACAAAGCCAGTTTCAGTTATCTGAAAAGTTTTCAAATTGTAGTTGTCTAACTCTTGAAACTACTTAAACCCCTCTTCAGTATTCTGCGAACAATTCTTTTGTATTTACACATACAGTGTGTTTATTATCCCAGTGTACACCTAATGCCTGTGATTATTGTCCATTTCTCCTGCTGACCATAGTTCCCAGCACTGTTTGTAAGGACAGTTGTTTTGAATAAGAGAGAAACAACAGATATATAATAGTCCCTGCACATTATTTCTTGCCGAAGACCTGAAAACTTGTTCTTAGTGATATTAACATTTGATAATTGCGTTGATGTTTGGATTTATCCTAACCACCACCTTTGACAATGTGTTGTAATGTACACAGTTGGGACCCATCATACAAAATAGGCCAGTTATGTCATCATGCACTGTTGGAGTATACTCCGTTAATATAGTTGGAGGTCAAAGGATAGTGCCTTTAATGTCTACAAATACATCTATTAAATATGTAGAGATGTTTTTGCGTGTAATGTGAATCTAACAGCCTTGTATTTTCAGAGATTTAAAATTATTTTCTGTTGTGATTAACACCAAATTGTCTTATGACTAAGCTATTAATATGAAATTCATCACATGTACCTTGTACCTTGAAGCCCTAGCCTTTATTTTGAACTGCCATCAATTCTATAACAGTAGGTTTCTAGAGCTTTTATATCAGATAAAAGCTAGCATTAATAATCCATACTTTGCATCTTGTATTAAAATAGCTTCAGTAAGGAAGTGTAATTTAACGATGTCTCTCCAGGGTTTGAAATAAGCATATTCAAACTGATCAATCATTTCTCAGACTTTGATCAAACCTTGCGGTTCCGCGTTTGCAGGATTTTCACTTTTGATCAAACAAACTGCTATTTCAGACCCTGTCACTCTCTCCTCAAGTCGGTATATGTTGACCAGGAGTGTGCTTACTCTAGAACATATAGATGGATAAGCTTTCATATTCCTACTCTGTTACTATATCTATAAAATAAGCGAATTATTTATCGTGTATGACCAATGCTCTTGTATATCCTTATGCATGTAAAGTTTATCGGTAGTGTCGGGATAAAATAAAGGTGAAACAGTTTCCATTCAGGGGAAATAACTCTGAAAACCATACTAGACTATCAGTTGAAGGGACATAACTGATGTAATTACAACTTCAACTGCCACCCTGTATGACTTTCCGTGGCCATAACAATTTTCCCATAACATGTAGATCTCAAAATACATGAACATGCACTTTGCTTCTTAACGTTTTGAACTTTCATGTTCACTGTTGTAATAATACTAACTGTTTTCACCCAATACAATGTGGGTTATGAGCAAAACATTGATACATAAAACATGCATATGTTGGATACGGTTAATGCCCAGACAGATTTCAGAAGGTACATATATCCACATATACACATGATACCTTGTCTATTGTTAACACATTTATTACATATAATTTTTATCACTTATACCTTAAAGCCCTAACCTAATATGATATTCCTAATTAATTTAATGTCGAATATACTTGAAGGTCACTTATTAAACACGGTGGGAATTATTTCTGTCTTGCATTGGCCACTAGATTTTTCAGAGAGAAGACTACTACATTTGTTCATATACTTAAAGAGATCATTACCCAACAGCCCCAAGGTCGGTTGAATTGGTGAAATTTTCATCCTTATAGCAGAAAATTAATGCACTCGGTTTAGATTTTAAATGTTGTGATTGATATTTTGTTCTCAGGGCTTCCAGATGATCAAGGGGAGATGATAGCAGAGATTTTAACAGAATTATCCAATCATAATGAAAGGTAAGTGATGATTATCTTTGTAAATTAGACTGTACCAGCACTATTTATGGGTTAACATGATTTAGGACTCCAGGCCCGTTCACAGAAAATTCAGACGCCCTCTTTTTTTTCTTCTCGCAACTAAAGACATAGAATCAGGTATAGTATATATTATGTATCAACAGGTACAGATTCAGACTATTTAGTTGTTTGATTAAACATTTCACATTCAGAGCAATAAAAGTTGAAATATTTGAGTTTATTCAAAGCTATTTTAATAACGTGGCCTTTTGCTAATAACTTCGAGGCTTTTCTGGAGATTTCAAACCCCACATTTGTGACTCAGATTTTCTCATTTCTTCTCACAACATAGTAAGACTTTAAAAGTTGCTTGATCAGAATAATTAGCTAAACCGCAGTCATTGTTTAACATTCATATGTTCAATACGAGTAAAAAAATTTCAGATATGAGAGACACTTGACATTGGTGTGTGTAGATGACCATGTCCAAATTTCAAAAGTTTTGGTTGGATAGCTTATGTAATTCCCCTAATAATCCAATCACAGGAAGTCCAACTTAACACTTCATTATTGAAGAAATAAAAGAATGACCAAGATGCTGTGATGCTATCAAACAATAAAACTAACACATCTTAAAAGATAATGCACAAGAAAAGTTGGATAAATAAACAATATCAGCTTTTCAGCTTTAAATGTGGCACTTCCTGCGATTGAATATTTAGGGGAATTACTGTATAACTTATTAGAATGCAAATGTATACAAATGGTGAAATACCAAAGCCGTCGAACAAGGGAACTCTCAACAGGTATTGCTGAAAGGCGATTTTTATGGATTAGTGAGCTATAATTCACAGGATATCTGTCTTGTAATTTACAAAACGAACATGTGTCAAATCACAACAAGAGGAACAATTATGGTGTACAATGGAATATTTTCAGTTTTCTTATCAGTTCCCTACATGAAATTTATGAGACAGTTTATCTTGCAGTGTTTGCTCGTATAATATCTTTAGCGATCACTGCCTCCCATAGCAGATCGGGTGTTAATTCGACTTCAGTCTAGTAGGTGTTGAATATTTTTTTAGTCAGTGAAAGTTTGACAACAAAAATCTTGTATAGGGGAACACTTCACCCTATAAATTATTTCAGTACAAGAAGGGAAATGTTTTGGACTTTTGAAAGAGACTAAAATGAAAAAAAATAAATTATTTTTTCACTCGATATCAGGCTTCGGTTTTTGAGGATAGTACATTTAATCAGTGGATATGCTTTGAATATCTGAATTTATTAATGATTAACTTGTGGAATGAAGCCATCATCATGTTTCTCTAGAGCCATGTATCCACGTGAGCGATATATATGGGACAGATACCTGATAACTGATCATTAGCCAGAATAGAGAGTTTCTCTTTTATTATGTGTTTCAGGCAAGAACAGAGGAAGAATGCGATGTTGTCGTTAATAAAGCATACTCGTGAAGGAACGTTTGAACTCTGGGACGAACACTTTAAAACAATTCTCCTCATATTACTGGAGACATTAGGGGACAGTGATGGCCATATTCGCGCATTGGCATTGCGAGTTTTACGGGAAATTCTCCGTCACCAACCAACGCGCTTCAAGGACTATGCCGAGTTGACCATATTGAGGATATTAGAGGCCCACAAAGACCCAGTCAAGGAGGTAAATCAGTGGTGTAAATTAACTATTTCAGGGTATTGCCTTCAGGGCAAGCTAAACGTTTTATCTGGTTTCCTGAATCACATCTGGTTGCCCTCACATGGTGACCACAGTGAAAATATTCAGTTGTGAAAATATTTTCCAATTCCAATAGCTGCAAATCCTCTTTCCCACTTTTCTCTGTTGTAAGCTTCATCTCTAAGGCAGATATTATGATGGGGATAGATCGGCCTATTCGCCATGTAAGGAAAACACAATATGTGACTTCATGTAGGGAACCTTGTTGAACCTAGAAAAGCTACCTGACAAGCTGTATTGCACACTGTGCTCCCTGTTTGAAGATAATTACATGATGAACTGCCCGATAGATCTGATGCTAAATTAGAAAGATACTATAAGTTATACTAGGCTTTTGAGTGGGTATACAGGCTCATACAGGATCGTATTTATCTTCGAGATGAAATACAGGCTTGTATTTCGTTGAGAAGATAAATATTTTCAGCCTGTATACCCATGCAAACCCTGGTATAACAAATTTATCACATTGAAGAATCATCTTTCCCATTGGTTTAACATGTTTCTCCAACCCAAAAGAAAGACGGGCATAAATCAGCGTTGAATAAAGTCGGACAGACAGCTTTGATTCATTTTCCTCTGTTCTGCGATGAACATAGTCCGACATGCATCCTTTACAAAATATTTTATTTTGCTGATTTCTGTTGAGCATGCTCGTCCTCGACAGCATTGGTATACGAGAAATCTTGATTGGTATACCAACTGAGACTTGCAATGCAGTCTGATGCACTAGGGTAATTAAACAATCAAAACTCTACAATTTTCTCTGAAATGTGATAATTCTTCACAGGGCTCGCAAAATATAAAAAAATCTGGTTGCCCTTCGATCGGGCAGCCAGTAGTACAAATTTACTTGCCCGAAAATATTTTTACTAGCCCGAATGATAATGTGTAACTTGAAGTTCACCAATATATAGAAATTCTTTATGGACCACAGATGGCTTTACTACTGAGTTTCAGATTTGACTGAATCAAAGGATAAGAGTGTGATATAAATAAAAACAAAGATTTTTTTCAGAGGCAGTTCTTTCTTTGCAATATAATATAAGCAGTGCGGAACAGTCTTGTCATAAACTCAAAATGTGATCTGTTCATTTTGTCAACAATTTTGCGCATTGGCGTTTTGTCGGGATGATCGGCGGCTGCTTGGGCTTCAGTACACCTCTTGTGGTGAAGAGAACAATTATGTGTTCGAATCGGGTCCTTGCGGAAATGATTTGTTCCACCCAAGAACGGATAGTTCGCGTCCGCCAGCTGAGGAAATCACCTGTAGCACACTCGACAGAACATTTCAGCTCTTTGATCATCGTACTCCAGCCAAAAGTATTCCTTCGCCCAAGAAGGCAGAAATGCCCGCTTTCGTTTTCCTTCATAGTCCTGATCCTTACGGCCAGTATTTTCTTGCAGACGTTTATCCCCCGTCGCTGGGAGTTCACGATTAGCCAAATACTTGTTCATTTTAAACATCTTGTCAACTCACACAGCACTGTCAATGTGGTCCGTGCCGCGCAAAATGATGAAGTCTGCGTTGAGTGGCCGATATTAGTCCGTAACCAGGTCGTCGCGAAGGAGATTCCATGACGCGTGTTTATGTGGCGCATGGTGGGATACCCACAGGGTTTTTCCAGTTATGGCCGACAGCATGGCTTTCACTTTCACCGCGATGGTTCGAGCTGAGACTGACGCTGATAGGCAGTCGAGTCCGCCGACTACAGCAAGGAACAACATATTTTATCCAGTAGCATTGACAATTACAGCTAAATTTCTGATTGCCCGTCGGGCAGACAGTTTGCCAGATTTACTTGCCCGACGTAATTTTTGGTTGTCCCGGGACGTCGGGCTAGCTAATTCGCGAGCCCTGCTTCATCCACGATGAGTTCATGGTAAAAGATTGGATATTGCACACTGATTCGATCGGAACCAAATCCACTTGCCATGTCGGGCAAGTACAAATTCAGTTTCACTTGCCCCCAACGGATTTTGGCTGCTCTGGGCAAGTGGGCAAGTGTTAAGTTACACCACTGTATGTGATCAATCAAGTTTACAAGACAGTGAAACGATGGAATACTGTCTGAGTATCGGATAGTGGTAACACTGTTCATTTTCTTAACGAAGAAAATAGCTTGGAAATGGATCATCTCGTCATCTTGTAACATAATATAGCTTGAGGTCTGATGAACTTAAACATCACAATACCATCATATGTTGATCTTGATTGTAGACCCGTTATATCTTGGATATGCAGCATGTAGTAATTATTAAGAGAGAAAGGGAGAGAGAATTAAGGTTTAACATCGCGTTCAGCAATATTTCAGCTATATAGCGATATCAAAACAAAATTCTAAGTATTCAAGTTAATAACTTCGTAATCCAACACATCAAAACATACACACATTAAAACTTATGCAACAAATCGATTTCTCTCAAATAACCTAAGATACAGTCTTCTTTCACCCGACTGAAAAGATCTTCTATAGTAGCTGCTCGATAAAGAGAATCCATTATAATCTTAAAATCTATACAGTTGATAAGAATGTTTCACTGTGAGATCTTTGTGGCATGGAATTCACCTTGGGACTTATTAAGAGGAGATCTGCATAGCGTGTGTATAATTTTGGGTGCTTATCTCAGTGATTTGTGTGCCCCCTCAGGTGATTAGATCAGCAGAGGAGTGTGCAGCCACCCTAGCCAACTCCATTCCCCCTGAACAGAGCATTCGTATTCTCAACCCCATAGTGCAGACAGAGGCTTACCCTGTCAACCTGGCAGCAATTAAAATGGAGACTAAGGTATGTATAGCTACAGAGTTGGTACTGCTTTCAGAAAACATGCAAAGTCATGGAATCTGAGATTTTATAAAATAGAGAAAACAGTCATGGGAAATTGCCATGACAGAAACATATTTGGTGCTATCAGAGTAACTGATTTCATGTACAAGAGTTCAGCAAATTATTACGGACTACATGTTTATCTATGTAAAAATAGTATAATCTTGTTCACATGTTCAGAGTGATTACACGAAGAGAGGTCCTGGAATTTCCTCAATCTGGAATCCTGGATTACAAACTATTAGGTAATGTTTTCTTATGAAGCCCTTCGCTGGCAGGGCCTGATGCAGGCCGTTTTTGAACCCGTTATATCGGGTTTGGGCAGCATGAATTTGGGCGTCCGCAAATTCCCTCTCTGAACAGGCTGAAACCTATACTAATGCAAGTACTGTTGCCAAATATTAAGTTATCAGGCTGTATTTAGACCATTTAGTAGTCCCACAGCTTCCATGGGCTTCGACAGTCCCACATGCACTGCGGCCTATTTCACTATATATTATCACACTCTGCGCCATGTAAGGGTGCCCAAACTAAAAGTCTAGATCAGGCCCTGGCTGGTGATAACTAGCATCATGCCATTTCGAGTGAAATAACCTTGAGTGTGACATTAAAATATATTCCTCCCCCCCCCCTTCTGAATCCTCTAGCTGATTACAATATCCAGATATAGGGTAACATGGTATCTGGTCCTGGCGAGCAAAATACATGTTAATGCAGAAGAATCAAGATGACTCCTGGAGGGTTGCCTTAAAGCTGAGAGGATGAGTATTTGTAAATTCTCTTCATTTATTGACCATAACTGTAACTCTGAACTGGTGTCTTGTAGGTTATAGAGCAGTTGAGTACTGATACTCTGGACAGCATGCTTCCTGATATAGTTCCTGGTTTATTACGGGTAAGTCACCTGTACAAGGCTCCTCAAGATATAGTGAACCCTCATTATAGTGACATTCTTTATAACAGAAAATTAATTATAGTGCCAAAGTTTACAGAAGCAAAGATCCTTATATACTTATTCTCTGTTCATTATTACAAAATGTGGTTGTAATAAAGAGGGTTAACTAAATTTATAAAATACCACTTCCAGGTTGATATATTGAAATTATGCTTCACGCTTTCATCTGCTGTCCTAAATTTACATATGCTTAACTCTATTACTGTTTTCAAGAAACTGGCAAACATTCTGAAATAATACAGGCAGGAATGTTTACCTTTTGCGTAATATTCCAACATTGTGTCAGTATGGTACAATAAGATGTCTGTGTTGTGTGACATATCAAATCTGTAAGATTAAATTGTGATATCAGTGTGGTAGAATGGTAATAGTGTGTAATAATATGATGTGGTATAATCTATGGGTACTAATGATAGATTTATTGCTCAGTTTTGTCTATAGGACTAAAATGCATACACATTAAGACATACATTAAAACAAATATAACAGGAGTACATTAAACCGTCAGACATTAAGTCAGAACAATTAAGACACTAAAAACAAAAGGACATTAAAAGAAACATAAAAACAATGTGTGGTATACGTCTGCAGGGCTATGATGACCAGGAGAGCAGTGTAAGGAAGGGGAGTGTTTTCTGTCTGGTGGCCGTACACCTGATCTGTGGTGAGGGTCTCAAACCTTACCTGGCTGATCTCACAGGTAGTAAGGTAAGTACACAAAACCCACACTGACCTTTCTTCTCCAGCATTTATTTTAATAAATCCAGCTAAAATTTGATGGAAGATTCCCATTGAGGTAGCTATCTCGACCAAGTTTTTAATGAGTTGAACTGTTCACATTGTACATGTACCACAAAGTGCCTACCAAATGGTCCCCACACTAAAAACCCTGCATTTCCACGCCTGTTTGGAAACGGCGAAGGCCGTGACCTGTGACCTGTGACCTGCGACCCAGTACATCAGAGTCTGATTACGATCGTTCATAGCCAGCAATTGTAGTGAATGTTCTAGGTAACATTTTCATAAAAACGCTGTCGCAAATCTAAAATTTAATGCCTTTGTAGACATCATCAGGATGTCGTCATACCCGATTGTTGTGCAATGGGCGTCACAATAGGATGTCCGACAAAATCGAGGTGACATTTCCATTAAAACGCTGTTGCGAATTTAAAATTTTAATGCCTTTGTAGGCATCATCATGATGTCATTATACCCGATTGTTGTGCAATGGGCGTCACAATAGGATGTCCGACAAAATCGAGGTGACATTTCCATTAAAACGCTGTTGCGAATTTAAAATTTTAATGCCTTTGTAGGCGTCATCATGATGTCATTATACCCGATTGTTGTGCAATGGGCGTCACAATAGGATGTCCGACAAAATCGAGGTGACATTTCCATTAAAACGCTGTTGCGAATTTAAAATTATAATGCCTTTGTAGGCATCATCATGATGTCATTATACCCGATTGTTGTGCAATGGGCGTCACAATAGGATGTCCGACAAAATCGAGGTGACATTTCCATTAAAACGCTGTTGCGAATTTAAAATTTTAATGCCTTTGTAGGCATCATCATGATGTCATTATACCCGATTGTTGTGCAATGGGCGTCACAATAGGATGTCCGACAAAATCGAGGTGACATTTCCATTAAAACGCTGTTGCGAATTTAAAATTTTAATGCCTTTGTAGGCATCATCATGATGTCATTATACCCGATTGTTGTGCAATGGGCGTCACAATAGGATGTCCGACAAAATTGAATATTCAATCGGACTCGGACGTCAATACGATTTTCACCACGTCAGTTTTATTGCGTTAAAAAAAAAAAAAATTGATGTATTTTTTGTAGAAAAAAAATATCAACTTATTTTACTGCTTCTCTGTATGTTTTCATGCAAAGTGTTTCACCAAGAAGTAATCCCAGCAATAAACCATTATTACAATTATAGCCTAACCTCGGTCATAATACTTGGCACAGTTCTCCTATTCTTAATATATGTGGAGAACAGTTCTGAACTGATAATACGAATATACTTGATATCAGTATTCTGTTTAGGCATGTTGTAGCTGTTGTAGGTGGAAATAGTTATTGGGGGGATGGTAAATCATGTACTGTGCCATATATTAGGCACAGGAGAAATGTAGGAAGTAGTACCCCAAGCAATCCAGGCTCCACTGGGACATGAGAGTAGTGGTGTTCTGGCATATTGAGACTTATTTTTATGAGTGAGAACATCTGTATTCAAATTTAGGTTGATTCTCATAAGAATCTGTCCATGTTATCAAGCTATAAATAATGAAAAAAAATAAGTTCTTATCCATGAAAAATATCCTGGTTCAGTTCAACCGGCTTCAAATGTAATGTTGCCAAAGATGAAGTACCCTGTTACTTCACTTTTTATGGCATCATAGCTGACTTGGTTCACTGTGAAACACATCATTTGTATGTCAATTCTGTTTTGCAGATGAAACTATTGAATCTGTACATAAAGCGGTCCCAGGCACAGAAAGATGGAGCCAAAGGTCAGAATCTGGACACATGACAATAAGATGGGAGACCGATATCCATGTACTCGGCAGTGTAGAGGTACGGGTCACACAGACTCCACAACGTGTTCTACTCTCCCGCTCTAGCTGGTCCTGTCTTGAACAGACACAGTTGTACTCTTGTCATTCGGATGGAGTTGAAGGGTTCACACCACTTACTGGCATTGTGGCATTTTCCTGCATTTAACATTAGAACAAGTCATTTGGCCATCAGCCTTATGTGTTATATAAACGAGGATCTAAGAGAACCACCCAGTCGTCTTTTCAAATCTTTGAGCATTTGGCAGACAGAAAACAGTCACAGATGATTGCCTTTATTTCAACTTTTCATTTGTCTGGTACGGTTTTGTTCCCTGAATGTGGTTTATGGCCATGTGGAGTTCGGTGTTGTTATGTATATGTATGTGATACGATTCCCATGCTTCCCATGTAAAGATGTTAATATCGGCTCTCATGTGATGCATCTCTGTCCCATGTGATATAGTACAGACCTCTTCATTGGCCAATCATGATACAAGTTTGTGTTGTAATGTAAACCGCTCTCTGATTGGTCAAGATTTTTTATAAAAATAATAATCTGAGAATTTGAAATATAAAATATATATCAGAGATTGTAAACAGACAGGGAAGGGAAATAATCAATGAACTGGAACATCACTGTAAGTAGATGGAAGATCTTGTTGAAAGATGTTTAAAAAAATATGAATGTATATGACCAAACATCACCAGGAGAGGTCAATCAAATTGTGGATGATGGTTTGTATAGCAACAGTACAACTCAATTAACCCACCAACAATTAAAGGGTGTATGCTATACTGGTGTATAAGTTGTAATTTCTGTACATTATATGAAGTATCAAATATGTACATACTGCCTGTACAGATCCACATAGTTTTCATGGTACGGAGTGAGGAATTGGACTTTTAACATTGTACATTTATGCCCCTCAACTTCCATGAAATGTGACATCGTATAATATATTACTAGAAGAGAGAGAATGGGGATCGCCAGCCACACTAGGCAGCGCTAGTGCTCCAACAGGTAAAAAAGATGTGGCGTCATAAAATGAACAATTATTATGTCATCACATTATGATGTTGCCTTTGTGACATCCTGAAAAACGACATGGTACACCCCATTAAGGTTTAACGTCGCGTTCATTAATATAATACAACATATTGTCAGACATCATAGAGTATACAACTGTACTACAGTAATCGGACAGTAAGAGAAGGAAATACATAACAGCTTCTGTTGGATTATGAAATGAAAATTAGGAAACATCAGTTTCGTTTGTATCACAGATTTACCGGTTACATGTGGTGAATTGATTTATGCCCAGAGCTATTTGAGGAATTTGTCTTCGCCTTTCTCGTTGGATCACATATGAATTTTGAACAAACACCAGGAACTTTCCTGGGGGACGGTGTTTTACTTTTAATTTATTATTTCTGGGTAACTTGACGATTTTAGAAGTTGTTTATGATTGTGTATGGTCCATGGAGTTAAAAGTTAAATCTGTTTGTTGGGTATTCATGTGTGATCAGCTTTATACACTGAAATGAAGACTGCCATTTGAATTGAAGCACAAGCATGTTTGTATCATTCATTACTGTAGCACAGAATCGCCGCCATGTACATTGACATGTAACTTGACCTCAAATTCAGTTATCATTTGAAATTGTACTAAATATGATTGTCATAGGATATTTATCCCAGTATTTCATGGACCCATTCCTGAGGGGTTCTCTTAGCTTGAGGGTTCAGACAGAAGCATAATGCTTCTCTCTGCTATTCATGCTTGTGGTTGCTCTGTAATATCAGGAAATGATTAAGTCAGAGATTTACAGTGTGAATCAGTGATGCAGCTAATATTCCAGGATTTGATAGCAGAAGCAGCAATACTACAGAATGGTTGTAAACAATCTCTTTGGGTGTGTGTGGGGGGGGGGGGGGGTGAAGACATGAAGAGATCTTTGCAAGAAGGACCTTTATATCCAACCGTCATCCTTTCTTCACTGAACTGTGGTGCATGTGGCTTCTTGTGAGTGCTTCTGTCTTCCATAATCCATACAGGATAATACTAGTCCGGTCGAGTTCAGCAAGTTGATATTGCAATACTTTGAAAATAATTGCATGTTGCGAACTTTCTTAATTTGGATTCCAATATACAGAAGGTTATGGTGGTACATTTACGCCATATTTAAAATTTTGCACTACCTGTTAACGTGATGAATGACTGGAGAATATCGTATTGTAATAGTGTCTGTGTTAGTGTATATGAAGATTGGTACTCAGTCCTTCAATGTACTTGCCCATGTTTTCGTTGACTGTTGCACCGAGTACCGCCTGTACGTAGTGATTGGTTCTTAAATACCGATACCCAGAGACAGATCTAGACGGGGCATTAGGTTGGGGGTGTTTATACTGGTTCCTATTTCTGAGGGGAAATCTCGCTGGCACACATTACCAGAATGCCAGACTTGGTTAGATATGACCATGCTTTGTACCTCCTTGTATACTTAATGTACTCTACCATTATGAAAATACATGAAAGACAACAATTAAAATTTATAGTTCTGTTTTTCTGTTCCCATGAATCTTCATTTGGAGATGCATGACTGTCAAGTAGACTGCACACAACAAAGGTCTGCTCACTTGAGCCTTTACAATCTTACATGTGTTTACAAGACTGAGGGGGGATGACACTGACCCATTCGTACCTTCTAAGGTATCTCCAGTGTCATATATCCTTCGAAGGAATCCATATTGAACTATTTCGCGGTCATGTGACTAGTCAAAATGTGCCTGCATGATATTCAAAAACAAATGATTACGTCGCCGAAACCTTCAATTTCTATTTTTATGGGCTATAATTTACATGCTTGTGGTATATTTGACATCTTTTGGGATCCTTAATGCCAATCAACAGTTCATGTGTCTGCATTAGTTGTTTGTTTTTGAGTCGTGCGCACAAGGCGAGATTTACAGAAACTTCAAGCCGAGAATTTCCAAGAGTAAAACAGACCCCTTCCTAGATTTCCGCTCGGCAGTTCCGAATGATTAAGACCATAATAGAACTACAGTGTAGAGTTTGAGAAGCTTAATCGAGTAATATCTTCTAACACCGCCATCCGCAATCCCACAAACTCCAACCATCACAGCATCACAGTCCTCAATCAATCCTCCCCCTTTTGGGGAACTCTACGTCAATTTGATGCGATAATCCCACTTTTGGTAAAAAATCTTGTCTTCCGCCATATTGTTTCATCATCAGGAGCTGTTCACTTTTACCCTCGGGGGAAATTTTGCCCGAAGGGTATTGTCATCGGCGTCGTCCGTCTGTCTGTCCATCTTTCTTGTGGACACGATATCTCAAGAAGGATTATAGCCAGGCATTGTAAATTCATACCATGTATGTATCTGGTGAAGGGTCAGAAGCCTGTTGAAAATGACTGACCTTGACCTATTTTATCAAGGCCAAATTCTAATATTTGCTATATTTTTTGAAGAATTAAAGCTAGAGTCTTCGAATTCATATTACATATGCATCTGATGAATGATCAGAAGCCAATCTCAGTTAACGGACCTTGACCTATTTTTTCAAGGTCAAATACTGTTTATCATGGTATAACATGAAGAAATATAGCTAGGCTCTCCAAATTAATATGTATACCGTACAGCTGGCGATGGTTCAGAGGTGCCTTGAAGATGACTGACCTTGACCTATTTTTTCAAGGTTAACTACTGTTTATTAAGATATAACATGAAGAAATACAGCTAGGCTTTCCAAATTAATATGTTTAATCTGGCGATGGTCCAGAGGTGTGCTGAAGATGACTCACCTTGACCTATTTTATCCAGGTCAAATTTTATTTAGTACAATATTTCATGAAGGATTATATCTACATTGTCCAAATTTATACCACATATGCCTGGACCTGGAGTCTATTGAATAACACGGAAGTTGACCTATTTTCTAAATGTCAAATCCTATGTTAAGTCTAAATTCTTCAAATTCATGTTCCATATGCAATTAAGGTAGTATAGACCAGACAAATTTGAGGGCCCTCGGTGGCCTCACAGTGCTGAACCAGCACGGGTTCAAGCCCAGCTGTCACCATATGAGTGAAACAACCTTCACCACCCCCCCCCCCAGAAAAATTGTTGAAGATGACTGACCTTGATCTGTAAATCCAAGATCAAATTACTGGATTTGACTATGAGCTATATAGAAGAGTACATGTATATTTAGAGCTAAGAATTTGCTCATGCTAGATGTATTTCTAAGATAGAGAAATACAGTCAACCCAACAAGGTCACATTTTTAGCTCATTTGGGCCGAAGGCTTACACAGTACTTACACAGATTGTCAGCACACCAGATAGCATGTTTGGAAACCCACTATTACGGGTTTACTGAGAATAAATTCAGAAACAGACATACTGAGGGATACCCGCATAGCGGAACGATTCTCCTATTACAATGAAGTAAACTATGCTAAGCACAAGTTACTTCTTGGAGAATGATGGCTAGTAATTCCTATATGGGAATTGACTGGACTTTTGTGGTGTATATAAACATATGCCATCAGTAAAATACTGAGAAGATCTGATCATGTTGATGACATGTTATGATATGCGTTGAGACTCCCTGACGAGGGTTAATCGCTAATTCGTATATTATGAATTAAAAAAACAACCCGAAACTCTGTTTCTGTAAATAAATATATTTCTACAGAATTTACCCACAGTTTGAGAACTAAGGGCAGGTGTCGGAGTCTGAGCTACAACCATTAATGTACAGGTGTGGCTTACCGGATAGTTTAAATTATTATAGGAGTCTGAGCTACAACCATTAATGTACAGGTGTGGCTTACCGGATAGTTTATATTATTATGGAGTCTGAGCTACAACCATTAATGTACAGGTGTGGCTTACCGGATAGTTTATATTATTATGATAGAGAAATACAGTCAACCCAACAAGGTCACATTTTTAGCTCATTTGGGCCGAAGGCCCGATGGGCTAATGTCATGGCCTGATTGTCCGTCGTCCGTCGTCAGTCGTGCGTCGTGCGTAAACATCTTCTCTGAAACCGCTTGGCTGATTAAGCTGAAACTTGGCATGCATGTTCCCCCCAATGAGTACACCAGAATATGTTCTTGCCATGTCGATATGATTTTAAATATGGCTGCCATGGCGGCCATCTTGAATTTGCCAGTGAAATCTTGTCATCATTATTTTTCGGTAACTACTTCATGGATCTTTCTCAAATTTGGTACACCGGTTCCCCTTTGGGCCTAGTTGTTCAACATGTGTACTTTAATCCAAGTTGAATATCCAATATGGCCACCAGGTGGCCATCTTGGATTTCCCCTTGAAACTTCGTTATCGAGATTTCTCAGGAACTACTGCTTAGATCTTTCTCAAATTTGGTACACAGGTTCGCCTTGGGGTCTAGTTGTGCAAGATACCTTTTGCGGTCGGATTCAAAAATCCAATATGGCCACCAGGTGGCCATCTTGGATTTCCCGATGAAACATTGTTATTGCGATTTCTCAGAAACAACTGCATGGATCTTTCTCAAATTTGGTACACAGGTTCCCTTTGGGGTCTAGTTGTGCAAGATACCTTTTCTGCTTCGATTCGAAAATCCAATATGACCACCAGGTGGCCATCTTGGATTTCCCCATGAAACATTGTTATTGTGATTTCTCAGGAAGTACTGCATGGATCTTATTCAAATTTGGTACACAGGTTCCCCTTGGAGTCTAGTTGTGCAAGGTACCATTTCTGCTTCGATTTGAAAATCCAATATGGCCACCAGGCGGCTATCTTGAATTTCCTCATGAAACATTGTCATTGTGATTTCTCAGGAAGTACTGCATGGATCTTTCTCAAATTTCTGATTTGGTACACAGGTTCCCCTTGGGGTCTAGTTGTACAAGATACCTTTTTCGGTCTGATTCCAAAATCCAGTATTTCCACCAGGTGGCCATCTTGGATTTTCCCATGAAACATTGTTATCGCGATTTCTCAGGAAGTACTGCATGGATCTTTCTCAAATTTGGTACACAGGTTCCCCTTGGGGTCTAGTTTTGCAAGATACCGTACCTTTTGTGATCTGATTCGAAAATCCAATACGGCCACCAGGCAGCTAGCTTGGATTTCCGCATGAAACTTCATAGCGATTTCACAGGAACTACTGCATTGATCTTTCTCGAATTTGATACACAGGTTCCCCTTGGGGTCTAGTTGTGCAAGATACCTTTTCTGGTCCATTCCGAAAATCCAATATGGCCACCAGGCGTCCATCTTGAATTTCCCCATGAAATTTTGTTATCGTTAATTCTCAGGAAATTACTGTCTAGTTGTGCAAGATACCTTTTTTAGTCCATTTCGAAAATCAAATATGGCCGCATCTGGAATTTCCCATGTTATCATGAAATCTCAGGAAATTACTGCATGGATCATTTAGTGTTCAGGGGGGACAACACGTTAGAAGCTCATCTGTTGCAGTTCTTTTGTAAAAATTTCTTACAGCTACTTTCTCCAGTTACAGCCAGATGAGCTACAGTGCCGTGGCACTATCTTTGTTAACCTACATGATGTCATTTTCTAAAAATACACTTTATGCAATGCATAATTGCTGAATTAAGACAATAACTGATAACCGAAGGGAATTGGAGTCCATTGGGCTATTTTCTCAATAAGTATGAGTATTTCTCACGAGTTGAAGCATTTAATCACTGCTTCGAACATTGTACAATGTGATTTGCACTCATACGTCAGCACAGCTCGCAATTCGAATCACGAAAAATTACGTACAAAATTGTTTGTCTATTGAACACGTTACTTACAAAATTATTTGTCTGTTGAACACATCCGACGGCATTGTACCAATTTCGTTCATTCCGACATTTTTATGGTAGAATAATTTCAGAAACGATAAAATGGTAAGAACAGAAAGCTGAACTGGAAAGGCGATCTTAGAAAGCGTATTTCTGGAAGAAATTGGCAATCATAAAATGCTATTTACAACTCCCTCTTTTGGATGATGACAAATTCCCCTATTGGAAATCTTTACTTTGACGGAAACAAATTCACGCATATTTTGAGACCATATAGATTTACATTGACATGTCATTCTTAACTTATATAAAACCTTGTTTAACGACATTCCAGAACTGACGAACAGCCAGTGAAACGACATTCGAACTTGCTCAACAAAAAAATCTCGTTAAATAGAAAACAAGAGGGGTCAGAAAGTAAAATTCACATCCGGTCGAAAAAGCTGTCTACGCCATTTAGACAACACTCCCTTGATAGCCGGTATATCTGTGCACCAAGGAAAATAAAACGGAGTGGAATAGAATGGAAACCACTTGTACCTTAAGGGACATTAATAGAATCAGGTGACCACCAGTATAAGAGAATCCATGTCCGGACGATCTTTGGGATATCACAAAATACCGGTACCGACTTGAAAGGAATCAGTTATATTTGTCACTTTTTTAGCTCATCTGGGCCGAAGGCCGAAGTCCGTCGTGCGTCGTCCGTTGTGCGTCGTGCGTAAACATCTTCTTCTCTGAAACCGCTTGGCCGATTAAGCTGAAACTTGGCATGCATGTTCCCCCCAATGAGTACACCAGAATTTGTTCATGCCGTGTCGATACGATTTTAAATATGGCTGCCATGGTGGCCATCTTGAATTTGCCAGTGAAATTTTGTAATCATTATTTTTCGGTAACTACTGCATGGATCTTTCTCAAATTTGGTACACAGGTTCCCCTTGGGGTCTAGTTGTGCAAGATACCTTGCTCTGATTCAAAAATCCAATATGGCCACCAGGTGGCCATCTTGGATTTCCCCATCAAACTTCGTTATCGCGATTTCTCAGGAATTACTGCATTGATCTTTCTCAAATTTTGTACACAGGTTCCCCTTGGGGTCTAGTTGTACAAGATACCTTTTGTGATCTGATTCACAAATCCAATATGGCCACCAGGTGGCCATCTTGGATTTACCCATGAAACATTGTTATTGCGATTTTTCAGGAACTGCTTCGTGAATCTTCCTCAAATTTGGTACACAGGTTCCCCTTGGGATCTAGTTGTGCAAGATACCTTTTCTGCTCTGATTTAAACATCCAATATGGCCATCAGGCGGCCATCTTGGATTTCCCTATGAAACTTCGTTATCGTGATTTATCAGGAAGTACTGCTAAGTCTTTCTCAAATTTCATACACAGGTTCCCCTTTGGAATTCTAGTTGTGCAAGATACTTTTGTGGTTTGATTCAGAAATCCAATATGGCCACCAGGCGGCCATCTTGGATTTCCAGATGAAACATTGTTATCGCGATTTCTCAGGAACTACTGCATGGATCTTTCTCAAATTTGGTACAGAGGTTCCCCTTGGGGTCTAGTTGTGCAAGATACAATTTGTGGTCTGATTAAAAAATCCAATATGGCCACCAGGCGGCCATCTTGGATTTCCACATGAAAAATTGTTATCGTGATTTCTCAGGAAGTACTGCATGGATCTTTCTCAAATTTGGTACAGAGGTTGCCCTTCGGGTCTAGCTGTGCAAGATATATTTTCTGCTCTGATTCGAACATCCAATATGGCCATCTCGGATTTCCCTATGAAACTTGGTTATCGTGATTTATCAGGAAGTACTGCATGGATCTTTATCAAATTTGGTACAGAGGTTCCCCTTGAGGTCTAGTTGTGCAAGATGCAATTTGTGGTCTGATTAAAAAATCCAATATGGCCACCAGGTGGCCATCTTGGATTTCCAGATGAAACATTATCGTGATTTCCCAGGAACTACTGCATGGATATTTCTCAAATTTGGTACAGAGTTTGCCCTTGGGGTCTAGCTGTGCAAGATACCATTTGTGTTCTGATTGAAAAATCCAATATGGCCATCAGGTGGCCATCTTTGATTTCCCCATGAAACATTGTTATTGCGATTTCTCAGGACCTACCGCATGGATCTTTCTCAAATTTGGTACACAGGTTCCCCTTCGGGTCTAGTTGTGCAAGATATCTTTTCTGCTCCGATTCAAAAATCCAATATGGCCACCAGGCGGCCATCTTGGATTTCCCCATGAAACTTTGTTATCGCGATTTGTCAGGAACTACTGCATTGATCTTTCTCAAATTTGATACACAGGTTCCCCTTGGGGTCAAGTTGAGCAAGATACCTTTTCTTGTCCGATTCGAAAATCCAATATGGCCGCATCTTGAAT
Organism: Hanleya hanleyi; assembly: GCA_036873755.1. NCBI lineage: Eukaryota > Metazoa > Mollusca > Polyplacophora > Lepidopleurida > Hanleyidae > Hanleya > Hanleya hanleyi. Next base: position 27,753 of record JAVTVY010032000.1, on the reverse strand, counting down.
TTCCCATGAAACTTTATCATGAAATCTCAGGAAATAACTGCATGAATCATTTAGGGTTCAGGGGGGACAACAGAAGTTAGAAACTCATCTATTGCAGTTGTTTAGTAAAAATTTCTCACAGCTACTTTCTCCAGTTACAGACAGATGAGCTACAGTGCCGTGGCACTATCTTTTCCATTTTTGGGTAAATCGGGAATATTTGTAGAACACACTTCTGTGAATGGACCCAACATTTCAGTTGTTCTATTCACCAGTCGGCCAAGTTGGTCATCTTCATATGCAGCTTTGGTATCAGCAATGGGCTCAAGGCCAAATAGATCAATGTCACCCCCATATTCATTGACACCCTGTACAACCGTTTTACCATCTATTGATAGGATGTAATCTTTCTGTTACGACCGCTAGAGCTTGTTCAATAATCTGTGGTTGGAGCGATTTCTGGAAGTTGGACTGATTGAAATTCTTAATTGTGGCTTGCGATGGCACAGCAAAATTTGGTATCATCCCAGTAATACATCTGAGTTGTCGTTTAAAGTGAAAACCATCTTACAGTTTCAAGGAAATGTCTGAATATGACATTACCTGTCTGATAAGGACTTCACAGAAGCGCTTGAACCCGAAAAACCATGTGGCTTCTTTCACATCTGCAATCATCTGAGCAAGGTATTTTGTGATATCACAAACTGAAGAACGTCCGGACATTGATACTCCTCTGTGGTATACTGTCACCTGGTTCTATTGATGTCCCTCAATGTGCATGTGGTTTTCATTCGATTTCACTCAGTTTTTATTGTCGTCGTCAGCGTCGTCTGTTTGTCTGTCCGTCTGCCCATCTTTCTTGTGGACGCGATATCTCAAGAAGGATTATAGCCAGGCATTGTAAATTCGTACCATGTATGCATCTGGTGAAGGGTCAGAAGCCTACTGAAAAAGATTGACCTTGCCCTAATTTATCAGGTCAAATTCTAGTATTTGCTATATTTTTTGAATGATTAATGACCTAGGGTCTCCAAATTCATATTACATATACATTTGGTAATTGACTAGAAACCTATCCAAGTTTACTGACCTTGACCTATTTTTTCAAGGTCATATACTGTTTATTATGATATAATATGAAGAAATGTAGCTAGACTTTCCAAATTATTACCATGTATACATCTGGCAATGGTCCAGAGGTGTACCGAAGAGGACTGACGTTGAGCTATTTTATTGAGTCAAATTCTAGTATTAGCTATATATTTTTAAGGATGGAATCTGGGATCTTCAATTTCATATTACAAATGCAACTGGTGATTGACTAGAAGCCTATCCCAGTTGACTGACCTTGACCTTTTTTTCAAGTTCATATACTGTTTATTATGATATAACATGGAGAAATATAGCTAGACTTCCCAAATTAATACTACGTAAACATCTGCCAATTGTCCAGAGGTGTACTGAAGATGACTGAATTTGACATCTTTTATCCAGGTCAGTCTGAGATTCTATTTAGTACAATATTTCACGAAGGATTGTATCTACATTGTCCAAATTTATACCACATATGCCTGGACCTGAAGTCAATTGAATATCACTGACCTTGATTAATTTGATAAAGGTCAAATTATATTTGTTAAGTCTTAAGATCTCTGAATTAATGTTCCATATGCAATTAAGTTAGAATAGACCAGAAAATTGTTGAAGATGACTGACCTTGATCTATATTTCCAAGATCAATTTGGCTATTCTCTACCAGAATCTCAGTGCAAGATTTTCCCCATCAATTAAGATCTTGGCAAAAGCTGACCTGGCTCAACATCCAATGTATCTCTAAAAAGGGAGAACTACACTTAACCCCACCAGATCACATTTTTGTTAACATACATGATGTTGTCAAAGTTCTAAAAATACATCTTGTGCAATGCATGACTGCTGAGTGTAAATGATAACTGATAGCCGAGGGGTATTGGAGTACATTGGGCTATTTTCTTTTCTTAGGTACCGGTACACATATATACTGGCTATCATCTAGGGGGTGCTTGTTTGACTGGGTGAGAGTTTTACCTGGGACATACTCTGTCCCAGGTTTTACGTTTTGACCATTGCTCTGACCCCTCCGTTTTCTTTTTAATGTGATTTTTTCATTGAGTAAGTGTGAATTTCGTTTAGTGGCTGTTAATCATTTCTGGAATGTAGTTAAACAAGGTTTTATTTAAATTAAGAACGACACGTCAATGTAAATCGATATGGTTTCAAAATTTTCGTGAATTTGTTCCCTTATGAAGTAAAGATTTCCACTTTTTCAAGGGGGAGTTGTCATTTAAAACACTACCACAGCCCAACAGGCGAGGGTCCAGGGGCCGCCTAGGAGATATATACAGAGCGTTCTGAGCGTTTTCCCGGAAATAAAACTGATCATACTGCATGCATATTTATGGTTCTATTTTCACGATTTTTTCGCAATTATAAGCACGCATCGATATTGAAAACATCGCACCTCATGTCTGCATCAATTTGACTTTCTGGTGATATTTAAAACATACAAAACGATGACTTTTAGTTCTTGGAAGGGAAACCAATACGCCTACCGCGATACGATTCATTCATACAAAGAAAAAGCAAGGAAATCCTCACAGCCCAACAGGCGAGGGTCCAGGGGCCGCCTAGGAGATATATACAGAGCGTTCTGAGCGTTTTCCCGGAAATAAAACTGATCATACTGCATGCATATTTATGGTTCTATTTTCACGATTTTTTCGCAATTATAAGCACGCATCGATATTGAAAACATCGCACCTCATGTCTGCATCAATTTGACTTTCTGGTGATATTTAAAACACACAAAACGATGACTTTTAGTTCTTGGAAGGGAAACCAATACGCCTACCGCGATACGATTCATTCATACAAAGAAAAAGCAAGGAAATCCTCACAGCCCAACAGGCGAGGGTCCAGGGGCTGACTAGGCCCCGGAAGCTCCGAAGTCCCAGATCTCCGGAGATGCGTTCAATCCTTTTCCTGGAAATAAATTCGAACATAATGTACGCAGATTTATGGTTCTATTTTCACGTTTGTTTTGCATTTATAAGCATGCATGGATAGTGGTCATTTCCAGCGTGACAGACGGGACAAAAGATAGCCACCCTGTGATGTTAACACAACTCTCTACCAAACTAAATTTAATAAAAATCTAAGCAAAAACTTATCAGTGGTTAGTGAACTAGTTGTACTTTAACTTAAGACAGAAACATTGAAATAATTATTTTTTCAACTGGAATGAACACGCATTTGAAAAAGGAATAGACAACATAGGTTTCTATCTCCTTCTCAAATGAAAATCAACTTTTATTGTAAATCAAATATTAGTGGACTAATCAGGTAATCAGAGTTAGTGTTAACAGTTTTTCTATGAAGAAGATTAATTATGGATTTTGCCACTTAGTGACATGACAGACGGGACAACTTATCGTGACAGACGGGACATTATCTCATGCCCTATAAATTATCTTCCTGTTTCCAGACTTTTTTTTAATCATGTAGATCAATGCTACAATTAAGATGTTCATTATGCACTAGTTTACTTCACATTGTTTGTTTTAGGTCATATTTTCACAAAATCCGCTGTTATCAGTTCAGTGTCCCGTCGGTCACATGTCGCGTCTGTCACAATTTAATGTATTTATACATTTGTATGTATTTTGTATTGCAAACTTAATTTTTCAAGGCATATATAGGTTTGTGCATTCATCAGAATGGTCATTGCATCTAGATTACTAAACATTGTTTGGTTTGGGGCCATATGAACGCAAAACTCAATAATCTATGGCTGCTTTTTGAAGCGTTTTGTGACAGACGGAACAGATATGGAGTTGAAATTTTTATCAGCGTATTCGACCAAGAATGAAATAATTAATTGCATCTGGTTGAGAAGGTGTTACAGTAGATAAATAATAATGTTACTGGCTTTTTTCCTTCTTAAAATTTATTGTACTCAAGAAAAAACCTAAAAAATCATCCGTTTTTGTGACAGACGGGACACCACGCAGTAAATTTTTTCAATTATTTGGAAATAATTACTTTAATTGTAAAATGGTATTCACTGTGGAACTCAGACATGATGGTGTATTTAAAAAACAAAGAAACATTTTGTTGAGTTAAGTTTTTATGTCTGGAGAAAAATCATGAATTTGGTATACATTGTAGTAAAAAATGTTTTAGAATTTTATCCATATTCGAGTGCAGATTTTTAAAAAACTGACAGTTGCAGATGACAAAAAACCTACTTTCTTGAAACTTTGATTAATATAGCTTAAATAAAAATCACAAGTAAGTATGCTGATGGAAGGTGAAAATTTGTCACCCGTGCAACGTTTATGTGGAAATGACCTAGTGAAAAGATCATACTTCTTGCCTGAATAGTAGTATATAAAAGCTATCTTTGACCCTATTGACCTACTTATTTGTTCTCCCGGGTAAAATTTAACGGGGTACTTGGTCACGTGATGATCACATGATTGACAGGTCAAGGTCACTATAGTTTCGGCACGTGACCGAAAATGACCTTTGGGGGTAGGAATTCCTCCATGGTGACGCGGTTCCGGGAACAAGCCTCCACGAAGAGAAAGTAGTCCCGAGACTTCAAATACGCGGGGGAGAATGTCCGGGAATCTCCGGCAATGTCCGGCCCTCTCCGGGACAATATATAGCCTTTATACGCCCTTCCGAAGTATCAAATGGAATGCACAGGTTTCCTGACAATATTGCCATCTATTTGCCTAGCATAAATGGCCAGTGGGGAACCCTCAGTTTCTCCATACAGGTGTCCCCAAAACTGTATTGGCACGAGAAAAAAAAAATACCTGAATCCATGGGAAGTAAGACTTATAGTAATAAAGATAACCTATAGGTGTTGTACGATGTTATTGTGACCAGTCTAGCATCCGTGCGACTCCAGGGTCGAGCGTTTATTGTCCAGTATATCTTGGCAAAAAATAAACATACAAAATGGCGGCGCTTGCTGTGGGGGTTCCCCTTTTGACATCACGACATCGATCGTTCTGCCCTCTAGAGGCAAGGAAGACAACTCTGACTGGGCGAACCCTCTGTGGTGCAAATTCCGGGTCATCTCCCCTGATTTGAGCATTGTCCAGTATATCTTGGCAAAAAATAAACATACAAAATGGCGGCGCTTGCTGTGGGGGTTCCCCTTTTGACATCACGACATCGATCGTTCTGCCCTCTAGAGGCAAGGAAGACAACTCTGACTGGGCGAACCCTCTGTGGTGCAAATTCCGGGTCATCTCCCCTGATTCGAACATTGGTATAGGGGTGGTCATTTTTTTGTGGATTTTACTATGGTTGTGGGATCTTGTTTTCTTCGTCTCGAGCTGTAGAACACGATGGGAAGGGTCCCGGAGCTAAGCGTTGAAATTTTATGAAAAGTTCACGGAGGCCTGGACAGGCCCATACTGACTCAGTGGACAATGTTGGTCTCACTGAGAAGTGCACACATGCTCATTGCGGTATGGGTTGTGGGATCTTGTTTTTCGCATCTCACCACGTAGAACACAATGGCGGGGTCTTGAAGCTAAGAGGTGATTTTTTTGTAAAAGTCACTGTGCGCATGCGTAGTGGGTAAATAGCTCTGGGTGGACGTTTTGGGATCTAGGTGGTCCGATTAGGTCGTATGAGGTCTTGTTTTGAAGCTCTCGTGGAGGAGCATCCGACTGGACTAATGTGTCATCCGTTTTCATTATTCTGCACATGCGCAGTCTGGTCGTAGTATAGAAAGCAGGCATTTTGGGGGTTCTTTTGCGGTAGAGAAGGACCATCCCTGGTCCATATGGCCCGTGTGGGGTATCAGTGTGAAGCTCTCGTGGGGTAGTCAGAATGGCGTGTTTTTTTTATTGCAAGTCGCGTCAATCTGCGCATGTGCAATTGGGTGTAGTAAGTTAAAGGTGAAATGCAAAGGTTTTCATATTTTCCTATTTATATTTTTCGCGGGCTAGTTAATGATGGAAATATCCGCCCATATACTTTATTTGGTTTTATTTGAAGTATTTTGTTTCCTGGTAGCTTTTGAAAAGTGCTTCAAAGTTGGTATCTCAAGCCCGGCCGATTTCAGAAATGAAATCCGCATCGCTTATATGCGTTGGTTTGTGACGTCACATCAGACCATCTGGCTGGGCGTCAATACTTGTAACGTTCAGTCTCCGGGCTGCTGGTCTGATGTGACGTCACTGTCAAGGAAAGATAAGCGATGACGTTTTGCAAATCTGAATTCAGCTGTGCTAGGGGTACCGGCTTTTGAAAAGATTCTAGCAGACAAGATAATTCAAATTAAACCAAGTGAATTAGATAGACTGGTATTTCTATCATTATTCAGTCTATATAAAATGTGAAAAGGAGAATCTAAAAACCTTTGCATTTCACCTTTAAGTGGTCATTTTTGGGGGTGCATGGGAGTGTGTTTGAGTAGAGAGGTACCATTCTTGGCCCGAATGCGTCATGTGGGGTGTCATTTTGTGGCTCTTAGTGTGTAGACCACGATTTGAGGGATGTTCACGTCATCTGTGACGTCATTGGTGACGTCATCAGTAGGAGTAGTAGCGAAAGTGAGCATTTTGGGGGTGCGTGGGGGTATATTTGAGCGATTTAGGGCCCATTCTTGGTCCGAATGCATCGTGTAAGGTGTCAAAATTGTAGCACTCGTGAGGGAGCATCCGACTGGATGGGTGTCACTTGGAATTGACGTCATTCCACGCATGCGCAGTAAAAAAAGGGGCATGGAAATGGACGTTTTGGGGTCGAGGTGAACCACTATTGATCTAAATGGGTCGTGGAAGGTGTCAAAGGGAAGCACTCCTCCAGGGCGATCAAGTCATGGGTGAGTGCATGTAAAATTAGGAATGGGTTTCGAACGTATAAAATTCAGAAACACAGACTTTACCCCAAAATAGGAAAAACCCTTATCAACCAGGTCTACATGGCCTAATAGTGCTTCCCAGCGGATCGCCGCCTGTCGAGAGAGGCAGAGTGGGTTAGTGGGTGTATGTAAATTTAGGATTGGGTGTGAATATATAAAAAGCGGAACACAGACTTTACACCTAAACCATGGGAAATCATGGATGTTTTGGGGTCCAGACCATCCCTGGCCCAACAGTAACGCCCGCCAACGCCCAGCTTAACGCTTCAACGCCCTGGTGAATTAACCCTGAAGCTCTGATTTTCTAGATATTCTATGGAATTGTCACTAACAACAACAAGGATGACAATCCAATCTTTTTATTATTACCTCCAGTACATTATGCCCATGCTGGGGGAGTCACGTTATGTATGTTTACAATTCTCGTAGGCTCTTGTCCAATCAGAAGCTCTCGTTTGAGAAAGTTTAATCTTCGTTCGGTGTAACCTAAGCGTCGCTGGGCAGGCCAGGATACTGTAACGACAGCATGTCCTGAAACAGTTGTTTGAGCATTTGGGTGTAGTAAGTAAAGTGGTCATTCTTCAGGTGCGCAGGGGTATATTTGAGAGATTGAGGTTCGATATCTCATCCAAAGATTGAGTGTAGGGTGTCATCTTGAAGCACTCGTGGTGTAGACCACGACTTGAGTGATTTTCATGTCATCTTTGACGTCATTGGTGACGCCATCAGTACGAGTGGTAGCGAAATTTTGATTAGTCGACCAATACATATGGAATGATGAGGGATATGAGTTAATCCCTATATGTACAGACACCACCACACACCACTATTACCACCATCACACACTACCACACACCACCACCACCGAGCGTTGACGCCCGTCAAAGCCCGGTGGTGGTGGTAGCTCCCATTTGGTAGAGCTCTTGGATCGGAGCTCTTGGAGCTCAGAGCTCGTGACCAAGAGTTCTGATCCAAAAGCTCTACCACACGGGAGGTGGTGGTGGTGGTGGTGGTGGTGTGTGGTAGTGTGTGGTGGTGATAATAACGGACGATACATTCAGTCAGATGCTCCTCCATTAGAGCTTCAAAACAAGACCTCGTACGACCAAATCGGACCACTAGGGGCTCGCCTAGACCCCAAAACGTCCACCCAGCGCTATTTACCCACTACGCATGCGCACAGTGACTTTTTCAAAAAAAATCCTCCGCTTCGCTTCAAGACCCCGCCCATCGTGTTCTACGTGGTGAGACGTGAAAAACAAGATCCCACAACCCATACTGCAATGAGCATGTGTGTGCTTCTCAGTGGGACCAACATTGTCCACGGAGCCAGTATGTGCCTTCACCGCTTAGCTCCGAGACCCTTCTCATCGTGTTCTACAGTTCGAGACGAAGAAAACAAATCCCACAACCCATAGTAAAATCCACAAAGAATGACCACCCCTATACCCCATACAGGCATTTCCCGTACAGATGCAAATGTTCGAATCAGAGGAGATGACCCGGAATTTTCGCCCAGTCAGAGTTGTCTTTCTTGCTTCTAGAGGGCAGCACGATCGATGTCGTGATGTCAAAAGGGGAACCCCCACAGCAAGCGCCGCCATTTTGTTTAATCTTTTGCGGAGATATACTGGACAATAAACGCTCGACCCTGTGGTCGCACGGATGCTAGACTGGTCATAATAACATCGTCCAACACCTATAGGTTATCTTTATTACTATAAGTCTTACTTCCCATGGATTCATGTATTTTTTTCGTGCCAATACGGTTTTGGGGAAACATGTATGGAGAAACTGAGGGTTCCCCACTGGCCATTTATGCTAGGCAAATAGATGGCAATATTGTCGGGGACCCTCTGCATTCCATTTGATGCTTCGGAAGGCCGGATAAAGGCTATATATTGTCCCGGAGAGGCCCGGACATTGCCGGAGATAACCGGACATTGCCGGACATTCTCCCCCTCGTATTTGGAGTATTGGGACTACTTTCTCTTCATGGAGGCTTGTTCCCGGAACCGCATCACCGCGGAGGAATACATACCCCTAAAGGTCATTTCCGGTCACGTGCCGTGACCTTGACCTCAAGTACCCCGTTAAATCTTACCCGGGGGAACAAATAAGTAGGTCAATAGGGTCAAAGATAGCTTTTTACTACTACTCTCAATCCATTTGACTTTCCAATTATATTTGACATAAAAAAAACATAAAAAAACGATGACCTTTACATCATGGAACATCAGAACCAATATGATACCGATTCATTTACACAAAGCTAAAATAAGCGACCTCACAGCCTGGCAGGCGAGGGTCCAGGGACCGCCTAGTCCCCGGAAGCTCTGGGCTCTCGGGTTGCTGGAGATGCGTTTTACGCGTTTTCCCGGAAATAAATCTGAACACAATGTATATAGATTTATGGTTCTATTTTCTATGGTGTTCTATTTGGGCCAAGTTTGCGTCGCGTGGCGACTTTTAAAAACTCGCCACTCGCCACGCGCCGTGGACCTCTCCGGCGCGCGGCGACTGGCGACTTTTTGCTATCTCTTAACCTGCAAAAACTCGCCAGTCGCCACCCGCCGTAAAACACGGCGAGTTTCGCTCTATCTTTTAACCTGGAAAAACTCGCCGCGCGCCACTCGCCGGATGAACCACGGCGCACGGCGACTGGCGACTTTTGACTGTAGTGAAACTCGCCACTCGCCACGCGCCGTGGACCTCTCCGGCGCGCGGCGACTGGCGACTTTCTGCTATCTCTTAACCTGCAAAAACTCGCCAGTCGCCACCCGCCGTAAAACACGGCGAGTTTCGCTCTATCTCTTAACCTGGAAAAACTCGCCGCGCGCCACTCGCCGGATGAACCACGGCGCGCGGCGACTGGCGACTTTTGACTTCTGGAATTCTCAGGACTTTTTCTCAAGTGCGCATGCCCGGGGAGCATCAATTATCGGAATATTTTGTTCGAAACATGCTGTCATTTAATTTAATTTTAAATCTCTTCCTCGTACATAAATATACATAATTTCTAATGAATGAACTCTCCAGCTACATCTGATGCTATGTGACTAATTTTGAAGATGTAAGCTATCTGTAATAATTAATATAGTTGTTTTTTGAAACAAGTTTCTTTTTAATGCAATACGCATATAGGGCAATCTAATTTTGTCAAATGTGCAATTATTTCTTTATTAAAATACTCGTTATCCGTTTCTGTGCAGAACTTGCATACTCTCGTTATTATCTGCTGGTATATTTTAAAAAGTTGACACCAAGACAACATTTTCAATCGTTTTTTTAATCTTTTTTTATATAAGTGCCTATATATATTTATAAAACAGCATATCGTTTTCAATTCAGAATGAATCGCTTTGAAATTGTTCTTTATTTAAGATACAATAAAGCACTCGACGCGGGAATTTTGTTTTACAAGATAAAAGCAACGTCAACTAATATGCTGTATGAAATATTAAGAAAGCGAATAGAGCGTCATCGTCATATTGATTAAAAAAGTAAGAAAAAATGCTAACATTTTCTCTGGATGATTGAATTTCTCTCTTCGTAAGTTTTATGTGAAAAACGGGCGATATCTTTATATAAGAGATCCTTTATTGCTGTTTTAATCCATAGAGCGGCTCTTTGTTGGGTTGATATTTCCTGTATCACAAACCCTACAAACTATCAAGACCCTATTTTTAAAGATGAAAAGACGTATTTCTTTCAACAGTTTCCATATTTTTTTACTTCCTCAAATTCGATGAGATCGCGACTGTGATTTATGATATTGCAACTGCATAATTGATGCTCCTCGGGCATGCGCACTTGAGAAAAAGTCCTGAGAATTCCAGAAGTCAAAAGTCGCCAGTCGCCGCGCGCCGTGGTTTGTCCGGCGAGTGGCGCGCGGCGAGTTTTTCCAGGTTAAGAGATAGAGCGAAACTCGCCGTGTTTTACGGCGCGTGGCGACTGGCGAGTTTTTGCAGGTTAAGAGATAGCAGAAAGTCGCCAGTCGCCGCGCGCCGGAGATGTCCACGGCGCGTGGCGAGTGGCGAGTTTCACTACAGTCAAAAGTCGCCAGTCGCCGCGCGCCGTGGTTTGTCCGGCGAGTGGCGCGCGGCGAGTTTTTCCAGGTTAAGAGATAGAGCGAAACTCGCCGTGTTTTACGGCGGGTGGCGACTGGCGAGTTTTTGCAGGTTAAGAGACAACCTCCCCACAGCGCATGCTCCATTTCGCAGGCTCCAATAACATCCCTGCCTCCAATAGCGGAAGTTGACCTTTACTACGTTGCTATGACGTATAGGGGAAACCAACCAACGCACGGTTCAGTTTGAATCCGACCAAACAACTCCTTTAGTGTTGCACATGAGCGAACTACTTTTCATATGCTCTGTCCAGATAAACAGGTAAAATTATCTCCAGATAATTCTTTTTAACGCTAGGTCAACGGAGGTATTATGCAGACTTGAAAAGTAATCAAAATTTTCGTTAAACATCTATTTTACTATATATGATGTCACTGCCGGCGATGTGCGCGAAGGCCCCGAATCCGGTCCAAAAATCTGACTGGTGGCTGGGGTGTTATTAGACCCCCAGCGAGGTGGTTGGTTAAGAGATAGCTATGATGGCCGAGAAGGGCCATCGCGTGTTTGGCATTAGAACATGAAATCCAAAAGGCGAAGATGCGAAGTTACGATGCGATGCGCGAAGGTACGATGCGAAGATGCGAAGATACGATGCGAAGCGCGAAGTTACGATGCGAAGATGCGATGATGGAAAAAGGCGAAGATGCGAAGATGCGAAGATGCGAAGTTACGATGCGATGCGCGAAGTTACGATGCGAAGATGCGATGATGGAAAAAGGCGAAGATGCGAAGATGCGAAGTTACGATGCGATGCGCGAAGGTACGATGCGAAGATGCGAAGTTACGATGCGAAGATGCGAAGATACGATGCGAAGATGCGAAGATGCGAAGCGCGAAGACGCGAAGTTACGATGCGAAGATGCGAAGCGCGAAGATGCGAAGTTACGATGCGAAGATGCGAAGATGCGAAGATGCGAAGCGCGAAGATGCGAAGTTACGATGCGAAGATGCGAAGATGCGAAGCGCGAAGATGCGAAGTTACGATGCGAAGATGCGAAGCGCGAAGATGCGAAGTTACGATGCGAAGATGCGAAGATGCGAAGCGCGAAGATGCGAAGTTACGATGCGAAGATGCGAAGCGCGAAGATGCGAAGTTACGATGCGAAGATGCGAAGATGCGAAGATGCGAAGCGCGAAGATGCGAAGTTACGATGCGAAGCGCGAAGATGCGAAGATACGATGCGAAGATGCGAAGCGCGAAGATGCGAAGATACGATGCGAAGATGCGAAGAAGCGAAGCGCGAAGATGCGAAGTTACGATGCGAAGATGCGAAGATGCGAAGATACGATGCGAAGATACGATGCGAAGATGCGAAGCGCGAAGATGCGAAGTTACGATGCGAAGATGCGAAGATGCGAAGTTACGATGCGAAGATGCGAAGCGCGAAGATGCGAAGATACGATGCGAAGATGCGAAGAAGCGAAGCGCGAAGATGCGAATTTACGATGCGAAGATGCGAAGCGCGAAGATGCGAAGTTACGATGCGAAGATGCGAAGCGCGAAGATGCGAAGATACGATGCGAAGATGCGAAGCGCGAAGATGCGAAGCGCGAAGATGCGAAGATACGATGCGAAGATGCGAAGAAGCGAAGCGCGAAGATGCGACGATGCGAAGATGCGAAGCGCGAAGATGCGAAGATGCGATGATAGTACCACTAGCTGTGCGCATGACGGAAGCCACCAGACCGACGCTTTGGTAAGTTTGGATACCGTATTATGTCTTCATTTTTCTCTTTCTATTCCTAAATATCCGTACCTGTACAATTCATACATATACCTTTGTTCTAGATATGAAATACAGGAACTGCAACGTACCCGATTATCTGATGAAAACTAAAGTAAGAGCTCATGTCTATCTTCTCTTCCTTTTTGAAACGAAAACCCGACACCTGATAGTGCTCTATATTCTCTCGAACCAATCTTGATATGCTGTGTTCAACTGAACAGTTTTGTCGGTGGAATGGCCAAACTATATTGAAGTAGATCCCAGATGGGGACAGGACATTACTGTTACCTGTGTATATGATTGTAGTATAGTAAAAAACGCGTCCACAGCAAGAAGAACCACTGCGATACAGCGAGTTACACAATATAGCATTCAGAGCATTTTGACATTCAATGTAACGTTGTTTCTCAAATAAATTAACATAAGGCTTTTCTTCCACCAAAGCAATAATCTCCTAATAATTTATGACGAAATTTTGAAGGGAACGGGAGATCTGTCCCTTCAGTCGAATTAACATACTGCATGTTTTCTTTAATTTGGAAATGAATGAGTTGTGCAAATGTTTGAATACAGTCACGTCGCCAGTTTCGATCCAGTGTCACTTCCCCGACCAACTTCCCAAACATTCCTTCTTGTCACAAGATAACGCGATATCTTAAAACATTTGGTGCAGTCGAACAAGTGGCCTTTTTGACAAATCTAAACGGCTGGGTATCTGCACACATAAAAAAGACTTCATTGTTCACCCGATGTTTGGGGTTCACTTGTCACCACCAAATAACGGAAATTGTCCCTCGTTTCTGTATAAGGGATTATTGTATATTTTGGCGTGAATGGGTTGTGCTGACAGATTACACGTATTATTAATACGTAAACAATATCATGAACATGGAGCTTCCTACAAGTAAACGTGCACATTAAACTGCACAGACCCACTATAACTGATGAACTGCATGCCAGTTATATATTGCGTTAATTGATGACTTTTATTAAATTATTGCTTTTATTTTCTTGCTGTTTTGCAGTTAGAGTTTCGGCTTGAGCTGCATGGTATTGAATATGGATGACATTCTGGATCACTTGGGACTTTCTCACCTCAAGGAAATATTTAAAGAGAATCAGGTGCGGGTATTTTTCAGAAACTGTTTCTAGTAAAGTACTTGCCCAGTGGTTTTGTTCGTAGTACAGGCATTGAACTAATCAAAGAGCACTATACATTCTGCACGTTTGTTAAATCGGTCATATTTAATATGGAAATTTCCACACAGGAACGATTATATAACTAGTTCATGAAGCTTGTTGTGAAGTGATATTATTTTGAATTATTTGAGCTGAGTAATCCAGATCCATCTAGAGAATTGGTACGTTCATCTTCTGGTGCTAGGGTTTACGCGTAAGGAAAGACGAGGTATGTTAAGATGGGTAAATGGCCCCAGAACAAGTGCGGTAGAAGTGCCAAAAATAAAATATTATATATACAAGAAATTGTCCAGTTGGCATGAAGTACAATATTATATTGTATACTCAGAAAAGTCTCAACATTCTAGAACACCAGGGCCGTGAAGTAGTGCATTCGTGCAAAATCGCCAATTTTGAGTTGAAAACACTTCATATTTCTTTCTATAAACATAATGAAGATAAACGATAACCAGAACCAGCTGTATACAGCATACCCAATGTCCCAATATGTAGTCGTAGATCGAATCTGGTTATCCTTTATCTCCATGTCTTTACAGAGAACAATAGGAATTGTTTTCACTTAAGAATCAACTATTTTGCATAAATGCACCACTTCACGGCCCTGTTATTCGAGAATTAGGTGACGCGGTGCTTTGAAATTTTTCTGAGTATACAATATTATAATGTACTTCAAGCCAATGAACAATTTCTTGTAGTGGAAGTATTTTATTATGGTACTTCTGCATTGCACCTGACCTGGGGTCTAAAGATACAAGCTTGTCAAGGAGTACACGTTGGTAAATTTAATCTACAGGTTGGTCCAGAGGAGGTACTATCTCTAAACGATGTTCAATTCGCCTCACTTGGAGTTTCCAGAATTGGAGAGCAAGTTAATCTGAAGAAGAGATGTTCAATACTTGTTGATGGTAATTTGTTGGTTTGTTTGTAATCGGGGAAAGGGACTGAGAGGACTACTATCCTGGCACTTTACTCGAGGGTCGCATGGGTCACAGATGGACGGAGATCGACACCCCCGTGAATTTTTCTTCTCCCTACCTGGCCTCCCCCTCCCAATGAACGTTTCTCTGCAGTTTCGATATGACAAATCCAGGGGGCTGAAACTTCGTAACAGCTTATCATATTGGGGTTATTTGAGGCTATTTGCATGATGGATAAATTCGAAATGGCGGATACGTTGTAAGTTACTGTTGTACTCTAGAAAGTCGTACCTTTCACCCTTTTCTGTCCATTTCTTTGCATTTTCTGACCTAGAAGGACTATTATATATTATATGTAGTAGTTTTTGAGAGAAAAATAAAAATCAAAAAAACAAAATAGAAATTTCGAAAAATCGTCCCAAAATAGGCTGAAAAATAAATGGCTTCCGTGAAGATGACGTCACTGGGGTGGTCATCTTGGATTTTTTAACACACAGGCCAGATGGGGTTACATTTAAAGATTGCAGGGCACATTAAAGGTTTTTCCAAAGTGTCACTGTGAAATTTTTAGCTCATCTGGGCCGAAGGCCCGATGGGCTTATGTCATGGCCTGACTGTCCGTCGTCCGTCGTGTGTCGTGCGTCGTCCGTCGTGTGTCGTCCGTCGTCCGTAAACATCTTCTTCTCTGAAACCGCTTGGCCGATTAAGCTGAAACTTGGCATGCATGTTCCCCCCAATGAGGACACCAGAATGTGTCCATGGGGTGTCGATACGATTTCAAATATGGCTGCCATGGCGGCCATCTTGAATTTGCCAGTGAAATATTGTCATCATTATTTTTCGGTAACTACTTCATGGATCTTTCTCAAATTTGGTACACTGGTTCCCCTTTGGGTCTAGTTGTAAAAAATGTGTACTTTAGTCCAATTTGAATATCCAATATGGCCACCAGGCGGCCATCTTGGATTTTCCTATGAAACTTTGTTATCGCGATTTCTCAGGAACTAATGTATGGATCTTTCTCAAATTTGGTACACAGGTTCAACTTGGGGTTTAGTTGTGCAAGATACCTTTTGCGATCTGATTCAGAAATCCAATATGGCTACCAGGCGGCCATCTTGCATTTCCTGATGAAACATTGTTATCGTGATTTCTCAGGAAGTACTGCATGGATCTTTCTCAAATTTGGTACACAGGTTTTCCTTGGGGTCTAGTTGTACAACATGTGTACTTTAGTCCAATCTGAATATCCAACATGGCCACCAGGCGGCCATCTTGGATTTCCCCATGAAACTTTGTTATCGCGATTTCTCAGGAACTACTTCATGGATCTTTCTCCAATTTGGTACACAGGTTCCCCTTGGGGTCTAGTTGTGCAAGATACCTTTTGTGGTCTGATTCAGAAATGCAATATGGCTACCACACGGCCATCTTGAATTTCCTGATGAAACATTGTTGTCGTGATTTCTCAGGAACTACTGCATGGATCTTTCTCAAATTTGATACACCGGTTCCCCTTGGGGTCTAGTTGTGCAAGATATCCTTTCTGCTTCGATTCGAAAATCCAATATGGCCACCAGGCGTCCATCTTAGATTTCCCCATGAAACATTGTTATCGTGATTTCTCAGGAACTACTACATGGATCTTCTCAAATTTAGTACACAGGTTCCCCTTGGGGTCTAGTACACAACATGTGTACTTTAGTCCGATTCGAAAATCCAATATGGCCACCAGGCAGCCATCTTGAATTTCCCCATGAAATTTTGTTATCGTGAATTTTCAGGAAATTACTGCATGGATCTTTGGTACAGGTTATCCTTGTGGTCCAGTTGTGCAAGATACCTTTTTTGCCCCATTTCGAAAATCCAATATGGCCACAGCTTGAATTTCCCATGAAACTTTGTTATCATGAAATCTTTGGAAATTACTGCATGGATCATTTAGTGTTCAGTCGGGACAACACCAGTTAGAAACTCATCTATTGCAGTTCTTTAGTAAAATTTCTCACAGCTACTTTCTCCAGTTATAGTCAGATGAGCTACAGTGCCGTGGCACTATCTTTACCTTCTTTTTGCGGGGGGGGGGGGAGGTGTGAGAGGGGCACTTTCCCCACAAATACGACTCGAGGGTTCACACCGGTAATCGAAACATAATCATTCGTAAAATAATATCGATGACCGTACAAAATACGGGTCAGTATATATAGTGCATTAGGTGATGATAGGAGATCGACTGCATCTGCATTAAGACTTAGTATTAAGTAAGTCGTCGACTCCGATTCATCTCCCGGCGCAAGATATTGTGAATATTATTCATATATCGACTATATTTAATAGCAATACCTCCTCCAGCTCCGCGTTCTGTCGCCCCTGTGTTGCCTGTGATGATTTTTTTCTATTTTCCTTTTAAGGAGATGTAAAGTCATCCAATGCCGTAGAGAAGTACCTACACCTCTCGAACAGGCGAAAGAAGAAGGTAACTAAAATCTGCCCAAAACCTAGTGGATGAATGCGTGGTGTGTGTGTATGATGTCTGCATAGTCCAATCAACATACCATCCTACATAGCCATTCAGTCCCACGGCGTGTCGATGTTCAATCCTGCTGTACGCTATAAGTTCAAATGTTCTTGTTCGTTCATTCATTCGTTCAAACGTCCAGCCATTCATTCATTAATTCAATCCTTCATCCATCCATTCATTCATTCATTCAATCGTTCATTCATTCATTCATTCAATCGTTCATCCATTCATTTATAGGGCGCCTGGAAAGGCGCTGATGGTTTGCCTGCGCAACCTACGAAACCCACGAGGCGGGTGTACTTCGGCTGGAAGCACTCCTTCCAAACAAATGGCACTTTCACGCTGGTGGTTGCCAGCAAAGGTGGTGGAACCCAGACAACAGATATCCCAAAATCTGCGAGTCTTCAGGAGTTTGAAGCCAGGGCACTGTCTATATACTTCCCTGATGGGTATAATGCTCCCAAGCAACTATCACTGAGCAGTCTTGATTACTATCTCGCCAGTTTTCCAGGACACAGACTACCCGAATTGGTTGATGGTGAACCGTTCACACTGGAACGGTACTGTTTGAAGATATTGACAAGTTATCCTATAAGGATTTACCTTCATACTCTAGAAAAGGTATATATCGTCAGACAATAATCTTCTTCGAGAGTCTGTTTTCTTGTCCGGAATTATCCTTTGGTTTAGTGTTAAAACTATAGCTTTACGGGTACTTGGACTTACCGGCTTCCATAATTGAGTGGGTCATGTAGATTGAGACATGATGCGGTCTGTAGGCCTAGGGTCCAATACTAGTATGTTACCGCGCCGAGTTACCTCTCGTTATTTTAACAGATTTCGACAGTAACTTTGATAAAACTAATTGAAAAATAACAAAGAGAATATGCTGTTAATTTCCGCGCATTTTCATCACTTTCGAAGATGTCTGGGTCCCTGTTTGACTCATCTGAAGAAGCTCCGGAGAACAGGTGGTATTTTTGACGAAATCAAGAAATAGCTTCATATTCATTCACGAGGACGTAAGTCCTGTGAATGTCTCTCAGGGAAACATTCTAGTCCCGCGAGACTTCGTAGTAGGAGAAGAGGCTCTAGGGGGGAAGTTGGTTGCCCAATTTTTTTATTCGGGAAAGGGTGGGGGGTTTGAGTAGGTGCGTATGATTTCTGCTTCTTAGCACAGATTAGTCTCGGTAATAGTACCAACGTAAATGAATCTTCTGAGTGATAACTGTGTGTATAAACACGAGAAACTGGTGAACTATTTCTTCACAATCAATGATGTTAGAGGGAGTCTCGCTGTCATAATAATGACATGGCTCCCATTTACCCGGGAGGCATGACTTTCTGTTGAGAATATCAGGGAACTAAACGAGACTAGTGACAGTTGTTCGAAGAGGCAGAAAAAAAAACAACTAACAAACAGACAAGATGACGTGGCTGTCCCTTTTCCGACCTGTCGTCACTGTAGTGTTACAATGTGGCGTCATTTTCGAACGCCCAGTATCAAGATGCATGGGTATTCATATCATCTGTCACCGGAAACGGGAAGAGCTTGCAGAGACTCCCAGGCCCTATTGATGTAAGCTGCCATGGACAAGATGGCTCATCGATATGCAGAAGGGAGTCTCAAAGAAGACTTTTCTCTCAGTTGCGAATGAACATGCTGCTGTTTTTCTTCCATCAGGTCAAATTATCGGAGCCTGTTGCACAACGGCAAAATTCGTTTTGTACCATAAGACACTATCTGATTGCATAGAACGGACAGTACTTGACAGTGTAACAAGAATGACACAGTTCAGTGGTATCCCATAGATTAGGTGATCTCAGGTGATGAGCAGCAAATGTCGGTGAACAGGGGCCGGTTGTTCGAAGCGCTTTTAGCACTAATACAGGATTAAATCTGCCTAATCCAAGGTTTAAATTCAATAGTGGTTTGGCGCTAATAGCGGTGTTAGTTGAATCGCTGGTTGAACAATCGGCCCCAGGCATGGAATCTAGCAATCTCAGCTAGCTTTTATCAGTGGGATTTTGTATTTGGACCGAAGAGTTGGCGACAGGGGGGTGGGGGTGCATTTTCTATCAATCAGTAAATAGCTCCTATTCGTGTCCTCGTCTGGTGCCACATCAGACAATCGGAAGATTAATTTCACCTTATTCGATTACACTACGTTCCATTTTTCTCGATTTTTCTTCTGCACATTAGAAGGTGGGTGCAACTGAAGCACCAACGGTTGTATCAGAAGAAGAGGCAGAAGAATCTAAAGAGGAGGGGGAGGTCGAAATATTGGATTCCTCTTGGCCCACTAGCACCCTGACTAATGCCGATACCCCAACTGTTGTCTTTAATCCTTTGGCGGCGAGGAGGAGACGGCTGCGCCTTAGACATCCCCAACACGAACATGTATGTATATCATGCCCTTGCCAATCATTATGTGAAGTGTGTTGCATTGTCCTTGACCGTAAAACTTTGCCGACATGTGTCGCCACCACCGCAGTGATATTGGGTGAGAGCAGTGACGTAGGAAGATGATTTGAGAGAATGTCCCCAAATACCACCATAGCAATATGCGCCGAAGGCGCGCCACGCTAGGGCATCCACCTTAAAATCTGAATTCTAGAGTCCATTTCCCGTGATCTGGAGTATTTTCAGAGGTTTCGTTCGGATACTTGTTGGACCACTTTTATACTTACAAATGCGTCTTGAGAGACTAGTGTTTTGACAGACAAATTGAGCCGTTCATTTGAACCCTTATCTCGAATTGAGGGAGATGGGTGGTGCCAAGAATAATAAGGAATGAATAAACTATAACTGGCTGGTGAGAGGTTCTCGTTTGAACCGTACCTTGGTCTTTTTTGCATTCGAAAACTCTTCTGATAAGTGAAGATTTTGAATGAGAAGTACCAGAAGAACCAGGAGAATATTAAAAAATCCATATCATTTTGGTGACAATCTCGAATATTGTGCACTATATGCTGTCTTGAATGGAGCACTGTTTACCACGCCTCATGTTACAGACGCGGCGGAGTCCGCCCAACCCCCAATGTGAAAAGAGGGGTGGCGGGTGGGAGAGGGGGCAAGGACCACTTCGCCCGTCCCCCCCCCCCCGCGCAATAATTCTGACTTTAAATTAGTCGAAAATTAGTAGAGAGGCGTCTGAAATATAAAAAAAATCTGGGGTCCAAATTTATCGTGACTAGTTTTAAATGACTAGTAAATGACGAGAAAATGATTTCATCTGAATACCAATATTTGAGGAAGATTGTTTTTTTTTTTGCCTATTTGAAAGAGTAACAAAGGCGAAAATTGTGGGAATTTTCATCCTAAAATCTTCTCTGAAAATGTGTCAAAGTGCGTAAAATGAAGAGTAAACTTAAAAAATTTCTCGGGGGTCCTACCCCCCACCTGGTCCCTGTTGAACTGCTTCCGCCGCGCCTGTGTTACCACATACAATAATGATATGATAATGATCTGAAACAATCGTATTCACTCACTGAAACAAGCAACATCCTTTGACAGCTTCAAGTGCAGGTTCTCAAGCAGATAACATTATAAAATGTAAATATGCACATTGTGTTTATTTACTTGCATGAATGTGGTTGGGATATATGTTATCGGCACATGTATTATCCCACAGGGCCTCAGAGAAGAACAGTTTCATTAGTCACCGACTGTGTTACACTCAGTAAATAAAATTTTATTGTTAATATTCCTACGAAGTAGGCTACCATCTGCAAATTGTCCTGTAGTCAGTCAGTCAGTCAGTCAGTCAGCGAGTGAGTCCATCCGAGTCCTGCAAGAAGGTGCATTAGGGGACTGTTACCAGCAAGTTCTGAGCTGACCTACTTTTGATGAAAATTTCTGTTGATTTTTGATGAAAACTTCTGTTGATTTTTGATGAAAATTACTGGTGATTCTGACTTGGGCAGTGGCCATCTTAACTTGGGGCGGGGGGATTTCCAAGAGTTCAGTTCGCGTCGGAGACCTAATGCCTACCCTACTTCGTAGGTGCTGTGACGTTAGTCACACTGCTCATGTTATTATAAGGTCTGCCATTTTAAATCTTCGCCAAAGAGCCACCAATCGATAAAGCTTGCCAGGGCCTCGGCATATATCTGTGTTTTTGTTGAACATTTTCATCAACTGTTTGTTGTTATTATTCTTTAAATTTGTGAATTACAGGAAGATGGGCTTGAACAGTCACGAGATTCATCAGAGTCGTTGTCCCCTGTTCCTTCAACTTCCACTGCCCAATGGGAATTACAGCCTGCATATCCGTCACCTGGCCCATCAAATTCACTGGAAGATGATAACATTCAGGCGTGAGTAAACGAGCAACTTATCAAGCATTCTGTCCTCCACAGTCCGTAGTGGACCGCGAGAGTGAAAGCTACGGAGCCGTGGAAGGGACATGCGTTTTATTTATATTTTCACCCTTAGGGCTATTCCAGAAAAAAAGGCATGGGGGGGGGCGGATGACAAGTCTTCTTTTTTTCTATGGGTGGTCGTGTTAAAATGAAATCCAATTCTGTGGGTGGTAGGCTCAATAAAGAAATGGATTCTATGGGTGGTGGGTAAATAAAAGCAATGGTGTCAATCACACCCCTACCTAGCTTTATTCAGAGAGACCCATCCCTCTGCTTGACTTTAAAATCCCGAACAATCCTAAAAACGGCAATTTCATTCTTTGTTTGCAAGTTGTTGTTGCTCTTTGTCTCTTCGCTAAAAAGGCGGGAAAATTTGTGGTGACATCACTCTTCGTATATCGGGAACCTTTGACACCCCTTTCAAAATGCACAGAATAAAGAAAAAGAAGGGTTCCCGAAGAAGCTCTTCTTTTTGAGAAGGTAACAAAGGTCACATTCCACAAGGGGATTTCCAGTTTTACTTCAGCTTGATTCCAATCGCGATCTGAGCCAAGTAATTGTTTTATACTTGATGAAACATAATGCTGGATGGCCAACAAGTTGAGTGTTGTACAAAATGTAATAAAGGATTCAATTTTTTTAATTTGACAAGGATATGCCCCATTATTGAATCTATGGACCATACTAGAAATGGATTTGCAGTGCTCCTTGCCAGTTCAGCCATGTGAGCCTGTGCAAACGACTTTTTTGTGGGTTTCTCTGATACATCCAGCTGAAATCAAACTGGGAGTCTGGTTGATGCTGATTTGAAGACAGCAAAATTTGTGATTTAAAAATAGCAAATGTTTCAGAATAAAGTATAAATTGTTTTTCCACTGATTTTTTAAATGAGTCAATAAGATCGATGTGAGTGAGATCCTGGTGGGATTTATGAACACAGCAACCATTTTATACCTCTGTTTTTGTTTTGTTTTTTTTTCTCTTTTTTTTTTCAAGCTGTTAGTAATGTAGGTATGCTTATGACCTTATGATCTGAAGAAGACATATTCAGTACTCACTGCATTTGGAAATTGATTTGATAAATCTGGGGAGTTTCAACTACATTCTTCAATTTTAAAGAATATTTTGTGATCATTTCAATTATTTTTCTTAATAGCATGTAGCCTACCATGAGGATGTGGTCATTCTGCAATCATGAATATGTGCCAAAAAAATTCTTTAATGTTTATTTTAAGTAGCACAGTTCAGTACCAATTGATTGTACATACCTATTATTCTCACAATCTTGGTCCTCAATTTTCTCGTTATCAAATCTGTCATTTTCATTAACATGGTGAATGCAATATGATACTTCCTTCACCTCTTTATCCTGATGATGATCATATCAAATTTAGACGAAATGTAATGGTGTCCAACCTTTTCTTCCGACCTTGCTGACTGGCATGACTGTTGAGCATCAAATTCATTATGGAATCCATCAGAATTTTGTTAAATTCATTCAATTTAGCGGCATACGTAGGTAATTTTCAAAGCAGTGGTTTCAACGTTATGGATCAACTCAAAAATCTGAATGATGAAGAACTTTGATTTCTCCGCGACGAAGTGTTTGAAAAAAACTGGGACCTTTTTTATGCTTCAAAAAAGCAGTTGACACTGTTGGCACGGTCACAGTGAATAACTCCGAACCTGTTGATCTGGCAGCATCAGCAGCAAATGATGATGATGATGAACCAAAACGCAAAAAATCGAAAAAAGTGGCCCAAGGAGAGATGTAAATGATGTTAATACTTCAATGCGGAGGGGAAATTTTTTGTTTCGGTTTTTTTTTTTCTTTCTATGGGTGGTGGGATGCATAGATAATTGAATTCTGTGGGTCCTTGTTGTGGCAGTAAATTCATTTCTATGGGTGGTGGGTAGTAAAAAATTCTGCCATCCGCCCCCCCCATACCTTTTTTTCTGGAATAGCCCTTAGGAAAACAGAATTTTTTTCCTTTTTCTTTCAAAACTTGTAAAAAAGAAATTTTATTTATTTTTTCGGCTTGGAAAAGAGAATAATTTTCCTTTCAGTGATAAAAGGAATTTTATTTATATTTTCGGTATTCGAAAAAAAAAAAAATCCTTTCTTATTTACGTCAGTGAAAAGGGATTTTTTTTTTCTTTTTCTGGCCGTCAAAATAAAAGTTTTTCTTCTTTTGCATCAACTGAATTATCTCGGGCCCTTAGATAATTGTCCAATCAGAAAGCAGCATAGTGGGCTATGGTACGAGAATCGCAGGCTCTCATTGGTCAATTATCTTGGACTCCGATATAATATCTAGGGCCCCGAGATAATCAGCCAATGAAAACCGCTTTTGTTCTCCCCTATTCATCCGACCGCCATTTCGCCTTTGTGCTGCTATTCTGTGAAGGTAATACCATAGTTCAATGAAAGCCAAGTATACCCGTCATTAATGACTACTTATGGGGAAACATTCACATCATAGTTGAAGCGGGCCAACCTGTTATTACACGCAAGGCAATCGATTGGCGTTATCATACATGGCGGATACGAGAGGTCTATAAAAGGTCAATTGTTTATATATTTGACATGTGTGCTGCGAGAGACAGTTTCTTGTTATTAGATTCAGGCTGTATGAAGAGATGGATTTCTTTGACCAAAAATTGACCGGCAAAGATACTCTCCGTGTAACACCAGCTTAGAACAGACGAGTCCACACTTAGCGTTAAATGGACGACTGAACATTGGACTGACCATTGTTGGGTTTTAGCGTATCATCTGTGATGTATGGTCTTGCGTTGGAGGTAACCTGTGTGATATGCTCCACACAAGCAGGCTGGAACAGGTCACATCCTTGTAATAGCCGAGTAGGGATGTTAAGGGAGTGACATATGCAACTATACCCTTTTTCATTGAATCACAAGTGATCTGATTACTAAATAGGCATTACAGTTGATGGCCGATATCATATACCAAAATGTTCCCCAAACCTTAATGAATGTGAATAGGACACCTCTATACCTCTTTGAACAAACAATGTAAACTGGAGAATATAATTACAAAAACAATGGTTCTTGGGACTGCCAGCAGAAGTACATAAATATTAACACACAATATTGAAAAGCAGTCAAATAAATTCTGTATAGTACTCGTCTCGCATTCTTGATTTCTCCCCTCCTAATGTGGATTTCTCGTCTCGCGACTTCTCTCCCCGCGTTCTCCTGTCAGCTGAATACCCGACGAGAATGGCGGAACGTGAGTGACCACCGTCTTCCCATGTAAGAAAAAATGATACCCAATGTTTTCATTGAACATTGGGATGGTGCACAAGGAAGGTTTTATCTCAACCACCATTCCTGAAATAATCACTTCAAGTATGGGTGTTTATAAAACGAAGACCGAAGACCGAAGACCCAAAAACGAAGACCTTTCCCCAAAAGAGCCTCACAAGTGGGTCTTCCATCTTCGGTCTTCGTTTTATCAATGGCCCTATCAAAATACATGGGCGTTTATAAAACGAAGACCCTGACATTTTTCGGCCGGGGTAGGGCTGAGAGGGCCCGGGGATGAGGGGATGCAGTAATCAAGGTCCGCCGGGAAATTTGGTCCGCTTTTAATGCCCAGACCGGGCGATAATTCCCGATCGATTATAACTCGATAATAACGTCCGCCCTGGGCATTGCTGCATACAGGGTCTTCCATCTTCGGTCTTCGTTTTATCAATGGCCCTATCAAAATACATGGGCGTTTATAAAACGAAGACCCTGACATTTTTCGGCCGGGGTAGGGCTGAGAGGGCCCGGGGATGAGGGGATGCAGTAATCAAGGTCCGCCGTGAAATTTGGTCCGCTTTTAATGCCCAGACCGGGCGATAATTCCCGATCGATTATAACTCGATAATAACGTCCGCCCTGGGCATTGCTGCATACAGGGTCTTCCATCTTCGGTCTTCGTTTTATCAATGGCCCTATCAAAACACATGGGCGTTTATAAAACGAAGACCCTGACATTTCTCAGCCGGGGTAGGGCTGTGAGGGCCCAGGGGTGAGGGGAAACAGTAATCAAGGTCCGCCGGGAAATTTGGTCCGCTTTTAATGCCCAGAGCGGACGATAATTCCCGATCGATTATAACTCGATAATAACGTCCGCCCTGGGCATTGCTGCATACAGGGTCTTCCATCTTCGGTCTTCGCTTTATCAATGGCCCTATCAAAACACATGGGCGTTTATAAAACGAAGCCTGACTTTTCGGCGGGGTAGGGCTGAGAGGGCCGGGGATGAGGGATGCAGTAATCAAGGTCCGCGGGAAGTCGGTCCGCTTTTAATGCCCAGAGCGGACGATAATTCCCGAGCGATTATAACTCGATAATAACGTCCGCCCTGGGCATTGCTGCATACAGGGTCTTCCATCTTCGGTCTTCGTTTTATCAATGGCCCTATCAAAACACATGGGCGTTTATAAAACGAAGACCCTGACATTTTTCGGCCGGGTAGGGCTGTGAGGGCCCAGGGGTGAGGGGATGCAGTAATCAAGGTCCGCCGGGAAATTTGGTCCGCTTAATGCCCAGACCGACGATAATTCCCGATCGATTATAACTCGATAATAACGTCGCCCTGGGCATTGCTGCATACAGGGTCTTCCATCTTCGGTCTTCGTTTTATCAATGGCCCTATCAAAACACATGGGCGTTTATAAAACGAAGACCCTATTTCGGCCGGGGTAGGGCTGAGAGGGCCCGGGGTGAGGGGATGCAGTAATCAAGGTCCGCGGGGAAATTTGGTCCGCTTTTAATGCCCAGACCGGGCGATAATTCCCGATCGATTATAACTCGATAATAACGTCCGCCCTGGGCATTGCTGCACACAGGGTCTTCCATCTTCGGTCTTCGTTTTATCAATGGCCCTATCAAAATACATGGGCGTTTATAAAACGAAGACCCTGACATTTTTCGGCCGGGGTAGGGCTGAGAGGGCCCGGGGGTGAGGGGATGCAGTAATCAAGGTCCGCCGGGAAATTTAGTCCGCTTTTAATGCCCAGACCGGGCGATAATTCCCGAGCGATTATAACTCAATAATAACGTCCGCCCTGGGCATTGCTGCATACAGGGTCTTCCATCTTCGGTCTTCGTTTTATCAATGGCCCTATCAAAATACATGGGCGTTTATAAAACGAAGACCCTGGCATTTTTCGGCCGGGGTAGGGCTGTGAGGGCCCAGGGGTGAGGGGATGCAGTAATCAAGGTCCGCCGGGATATTTGGTCCGCTTTTAATGCCGAGGGCGGACGATAATTCCCGATCAATTATAACTCGATAATAACGTCTGCCCTGGGCATTGCTGCATATACAGGGTCTTCCATCTTCGGTCTTCGTTTTATCAATGGCCCTATCAAAACACATGGGCGTTTATAAAACGAAGACCCTGACTGCATTTTCGGCCGGGGTAGGGCTGGCAGAGAGGGCCCGGGGATGAGGGATGCAGTAATCAAGGTCCGCCCGGGAAATTTGGTCCTTTTAATGCCCAGAGCGGACGATAATTCCCGATCGATTATAACTCGATAATAACGTCCGCCCTGGGCATTGCTGCATACAGGGTCTTCCATCTTCGGTCTTCGTTTTATCAATGGCCCTATCAAAACACATGGGCGTTTATAAAACGAAGACCCTGACATTTTTCGGCTGGGGTAGGGCTGTGAGGGCCCAGGGGTGAGGGATGCAGTAATCAAGGTCCGCCGGGAAATTTGGTCCTCTTTTAATGCCCAGAGTGGACGATAATTCCCGATCTATTATAACTCGATAATAATGTCCGCCCTGGGTATTGCTGCATACAGGGTCTTCCATCTTCGGTCTTCGTTTTATCAATGGCCCTATCAAAATACATGGGCGTTTATAAAACGAAGACCCCGACTTTTTTCGGCCGGGGTAGGGCTGAGAGGGCCCGGGGATGAGGGGATGCAGTAATCAAGGTCCGCCGGGAAATTTGGTCCGCTT